>PVHP010040491.1:0-15888 GCA_004024765.1 Zapus hudsonius | reverse complement strand
TCTAAGACAAGAGCTAAGCTGATTGTATTTATGGCAAGAATTCTCAGAGCCCAAACTTGATGTGTTGGTACACACCTATAATCCAAGCCTCCAGGAGGCTGAAGCTCCTAGGAAGATCAGGGGTTCAAGGCCAGCCTTAGCTACATGTTGAGCTCGAGGCCATCTGGGTGACATGGGTCTTTCTCAAAAAAAAAAAAAAGACTATCAGAGCCTTCAGTATGCTAATGGACATTATGGCTCTCCGAGTCTCCAAGAAGACAGGAATATACCAAGCAGCTTCACAAACACTGAATATCTTTTAAGAATATTTTTGTTTGAGGAGGCTAGAGAGATTGCTCAGTGGTTAAGATAATTGCCTGCAAAGCCTAACAACCTGGGTTTGATTCCCTAGTATGCTTGTAAAGCTAGATGCACAAAGTGGCACATGGGTGTTGTGATGGTTAGGTTTTGTTGTCAACTTGAACTTTTTAATTATCTTGGGTGGGTCTCTGAGGATGTTTACAGGAAGGCAGCCTCTCAGCAAGGATGCAAAGAAGCTCAAAGAAGCTGGAAGTAAACATCCTTTCCTGTGTGGGCCATGCCAGAAGGAAATTCCAGAGACTCAGGAAGCCATTAAGTCTGGGGTAGGGCTGCAAGACCCTACCCTAAGGCTATATAAAGGGGAAGAAATTCTTTTTGCCCCTCCTGATTGTTTGCTGTTCTGTGTATATGGTATTGGTGATGGGTTTTTCTCTCTCTGCTAGGACCTGTGAAAGAGGGCCAGCCTCTTTTGCTGTTATGGAACTTCCCCTGAATCTCTAGTTTCAATAAATACTTTCCTCCCCCAAATTGTGCCTGGTTTGAAGATTCATCCCAGTGGCATGTGGCTGACTACGACAGGTATGGAGTTCATTTGCAGTGGCCAGAGGCCCTGAGGCACCCATTCTGTCTGTCAGTTTCTCTGTTTGCAAATAAATAAATAAATAAATAAATAAATAAATAAATAAATACTTTTTGTTATTTACAACTGTTTTAAACTCTGGATACTGAGGACTGACTGAACACACACACACACACACACACACACACATTTGGAGAAGCCTGTCTAACAAAGAAGGAATATTTAACAATCTTTCATCTTTCTGACACCTATCCATCTGTCTACCTATTTATCATCTGACCATTCATTCATCCATCTATATATCCATCCATCTTTTAATCTGTCAGAACATCTTTTGGAATCCCTGACAAACAAGTATAAAGCTCTTCTGTCGAGTGGCTGTATGACTGTTTGCTGTTGCCCTATATGGGAATATTCAAAACTAGCACTATTATATGAAGCTTCTTATGAGGAAAATTCGGGAAACCAAACAGTGTCCCTTTCATCATTTGAATGCCTTGCCTTCCTTCTTTCCAGTAGTTTACTGTGATCTCTGCTCTCCCTTCATTCTCCTATTCATTTCAGGTTAATGAGGACCCCTGACGCTAGACCCAAGGGTAGGTTGTGATGTGTGACTTTTCCTAAGGAGATGTGAACAAATATCTATTAACCCCAGAGGATGCTGACAACAGACCAAACAAGTGATTCCAACCGAGTCCAACTACAGGAGCCAATGAGTTTTATCAGGCTTGCTTTAGGAGCATAGGTGAGGGGCTCCTTACAGAAGTGGAAGTGACTCAAAAATGACTGCACATCATAGCTACCAACTCACAAATCAAAGGAGTCCTGCTTTAAGTTAACTTTCCATCTTCTTTATACTCAAGACTCCCAAGGCCACAGACAACCTGGAGGTAGGAGGGTGTGATAGCTGAAGTCTCAGATGAGAGTCTGCTGATCCCCCCCATCTTCCACTCAGGGTATATGGTGGTTTGGATATCAAATGTCTTTCATAGCCTTGTGATTAAGCCTCATAACTTAACAAAATATTAAGCCTCATACTTTCAAAAAATATTTATTTGAGAGCGAGTGTGAGAGAGAAAGAGGCAGATAGAAAAAGAGAATGGGTGTGTCAGGGCCTCCAGCCACTGCAAATGAATTCCAGACACATGTGCCACCTTGTGCATCTGGCTTTACACGGGCACTAGGGAATCAAACTCGGGTCCTTCTGCTTTGCAGCCAAACTCCTTAACCACTGAGTCATCTCTCCAGCCCAAGCCTCATACTTTTTAAAAGAGTATTTTTATTTATTTAAGAGAGAGAGAGAATGTGTGTGTGTGTGTGTGTGTGTGTGTGTGTGAATGTAGGTGCACCAGGGCTTCCTGCCACTGCAAACAGACTCCAGATGCATGTGTCACTTTCTGCATCTGGCTTTACAGGGGTACTGGGAAGTAGAACCTAGGCTGTCAGGCTTTGCAAGAAAGCTTCTTTAACCACTGAGCCATCTCTCCATGCTTGATCCACAGCCAGTGAAGTCTGGGAGGCAGAGCCTTGAGAAGGTGTGTCACTGGGGTGGGCCTTGGGATTTTATAATCAACATCCCTTGGCCATACTAGCTATCTTACTCAGATTACTTTCTTCCTAATACTATGGAGATGTGATGTCTGGCTGACTAACTGCTTTTAACATGCATGCTTTCCCTGCCATGATGAACCTTCTCCTTGGAGCTATCAGCTGCTTTCCTTTCATAAGCTGTTTCTTTGGTTGGGTGTTTTGTCCCAGCAACGAGAAGGTATTAACAGCGTATTAACAGCCCCATCACCATTACCATAGATGTGGCCATCACTGTGTTTTTTCTGCTTATTTCATGGTCATGGCCATGAGACTGAGCATTCTTAGGTCACCATGGCAACCTCTGCACCAGAATGGAATAGTCATGCCATGGCCTTTCACCCCACAGCAGAGCTCCTTCCAGTTCTTTTTCTCCTAAAAGTCCACCGTCCTCACCACAAAGTGTTTTAGATCATCCCTGTGTGTGTCTGTTTTCTGCTAGGTTGTGGAACCAAATGCATTCTAGGAAGGACTTTAGTCCTGCTAAGGTGGCCAGGGGTTGGCTGGGACAGAGCTCCTAGTGGCAGATGAACGGAAGCTGCTCTCTGCCTGCCACACTGAACCCAGTGTCTGGAGCTGTGTGGCCTGGCCATGCCCACCCTTCAGGAATGATGCTCCCCATAGGGAGATGTCCCCTTAGCTTTTCACTGCAGAGGAGTACCTTCCTTAGATTCATTCTGTCTCCCCCATCTTTCCAATGGTGTGGATTCCTAATACCATATACCTCAGCCTCTGTGTCAGTGCTGCTTCCCGAGAACCTGATCCAAAGCAGGTCTATTCTCCCAAGTGTTAGAATGGAAGAGAGAAACATTCTCACCCTGTTCTGGGTCCTCGAATGCCCAGGTTCTAGGATTGGCTAGGTGTCATGGTTTGACCCAGGTGACCCCACAAACAAATGAATGTGTTCTCATAGATCGATCCTCAGCTGATGGCAGTTCGGGAATTAGAACCTCACTAGAGCTTTGTTGTTGGGGGGGGCTTATGGGGTTATAAACCAGCTCCCCCTTGCCAATATTTGGCACACCTTCCTGCCACTATTTGCAGTGCTGTGGCAGAGGTGATGTCCAGCCCTCTGCTCATGCCATCGTTTTCCCTGCCAGGATGGAGTCTCCCCTCGAGTCCATAAGCCTGATAAACCCATTCCTCCACAAGCCGCTTTTGTTTGGGTTCTTTCTGCGCAGCAACTAAGAAGCTGACCGCAACACTAGGACTCTGGGATTCAGAAAAGGCTGGGACACTGAGTGTGGTTGTAGTTTATCATGGTACGATGTGAGCTGAAGGTTCTGGGGAATAACAAAAAGCCATACCTGTGATTATGGTATCTAAATTACCTCAGGCTATCATGCCCACCCCTCTAAATAGCCATTTATTGCTACCTCTTTGTGTGACTTAACATCCTTGCATATATTAGGTAAATCCTTCTGGAATGTACTAAGAGATCCCTAGTGTCCTCCAACCTACAGGCTAAGAATGTCGCCAGATACCATCTGAGGCTTATAGCAGAGATTTCCCCTCTCTACTATAACCCAACAACCTGACATTTCTACCAATGTTGTTGTTGTTCCAGATAAAGTCTCATTCTAGCCCAAGCTGACTTGGAATTCACTCTGTAACCCAGGGTTGGCCTTGAACTCATGTGATCCTCCTACTTGAGTCTTCTGAGTGCTGGCACTAAGAGCATGAGCCTCCATGCTCGGTCCTTTCTTAGCTATTCCTACACAAATTGTCTTTTAATGTCCATAAGTCCAAGTCCTGGAGCTCTTGGGCTCAGGTTAGGAAATGATATCACCTATCACTGTTTGCTGGGAAACCAGCTCCATCAGAAGTGACTGGCAACCATGTTAATGTTTATTTGGGGAGAAAGCAGTTGAGATAGGGTCACTATGTAACCCAGACCGGCCTAGAACTTGCCATACATCTACCTTAGCCTCCTGAGTGCTGGGATCATAGTTGTACACCACCACGCCTGGCTTGGCTGGGATAAGTTTTGTGAAGGTGACTCTACCCACTGACCCTAGATCTAGGCAAGTGGAAAGTTGGGGCAAAGTCAGGCACCTGATTAGATTCATTCTCTTCCTCACCTGTAGTCATGTCTCAGCTGGGTCACTATAGAAAGCCTTAGAAGAAGGAACCCAGGCAAGACACGTAGCTGGAGAAGTCCAGGGATGGTCTGCAGCAAATGCTCCATTCTTCTTGAACCATCTGCTCATATGGGCAGCCTGGGGAGTGTGGTTGATGATATCCTAATTGTTAGTATCACCCCTGCCTGAACAGGGCTCAGTGTCAACTAGGAGAGACTCCCCCATCCCTGAAATCCTGGAGAGGCTAGGCCACTATGAAGCCCCTACCCTAATGCCTTTTCCAGGGCCAATGTTTGTTTCTAAGGTAAGTCAGCATTCACCCGAGCAGATTGGAGAGGCCAAGCAGGGACATGGAACACTCACCTCTGTGCTCTTAGCTGCTGCTTCTCTGTCTGCAGTCATTCTGTCTATGTGGGGACACCCAGGCAACACCACAGTGCTTCAGTTCCATCTAACATAAAAACACTCTTTGAAGTCTACACAGATCTCTATGTGCACAAGTGAGAACGTCCCTCCAAAGCTGTCACATGCATCTAGATTTCAGGCTCACATGGACAGGGTAGAAAACATCACTGTGCACTGCAGGAAGTCTCTGGGCTGAGGTGTGGACAGAGGGAACCTTCAGGCACATTCTCGTTTTTCTCTAATGTCTCCTGACAGCCCTTTCACTCGGAGTAAAACAAAATGGCAGCACTCATGTCAACTTTCTGTTTCTTCCAGAGAAGGGAAGACGCAGTGTCTCTTCGCATGGGCACATCCCAGCCTTCTTACTGTCAACACGTGCCTAAATGTCACAAGGTTGCTGTTATAACAGTGTCTTTGTCCCAGTGCTGATCGACATCAAGGAATCAGTCAACCATTTTGTGTCTGTTTATAGAGAGGCTAAGATCAGAGGGGAAAACATATTGGCTGCTTTGCAGAAACAAAGAGGAGACCACTCTGTCATGTCTTTGCCCATCATTCTCGTTCGGAGTGTGTAGAGCCACAGCGATTCTATGAAATTCATTCTGCCTGTATTCTGTTTTCAAAGAGACCAGCCTGACTTTTCCTCTGGCTTTGGTCCACAGTGTACCTCGAAGACAATCCTCTACCCTGTCACAAGAGGCTTCACTTACCTTAAGTGTTTTCAGGGAATACCATGCACCCTTATCTGCACCAAAAGAATCTGAGGTGGGTGAAGCTAAGTGTCTCCATGGGCTGATCCTTCAGGTGATCCTGGCAGGTCCAGGGATAAACAGTTCCTCATATATGAGCTTTGGTCAGTGGTAATCAGGGTCCTGATGCCCAGACACTTTATGTGGGTTCTAGGGTTCAGTTCCTTATGCTTGCACGACAAGCACGTTACTGACTGAGCTATTCCCCAGGCCGAACATCAGTCGCTCTATTTAAGGTTTTAATTTATTTGATATTCATGTGAGTCAACGTCAGTGGTGGAGACTGTAACAATCATGGAAGTGGGAGCAGCTGATGGATTTAACCTAATGGTTTTAAGCAACCCGGTTTGGATATTTTCACATTGAACCAGCTCATTCATGTGACTTATGCAGAGTTGTCCCAGATGATAGAACTCTACAAACCCCATCCAGCAGGTGATAGGAGACAGGCAGAGTGTACGGCAGGTGGGTTTGTGCCTTGTCAGAGGGCTGATGTCATTGGGCCTATCCATGGCCTCGGTTTTACCCACAGGAAGGATTTCTGACCTGAGGTTATTAACCCATCAAATGCCCCCTGTGTTTGCTCATGTATGTGGTGTCCATGTTTCCAGAGATATCTACCAGTTTCCTCCAACACATGGTATAGGACTGACTCTATTTAGTTTTCTTTTGCTTTTTTTTTTCCCCAGGATATGGAATCATTCTAGCCCAGGCTGACCTGGAATTCACTATGTAGCCCTCTGCTGGTCTTGAACACAGAGTGATCCTCCTGAGTGCTAGGATTAAAGTCATGTGCCACCACACCTGGGTAGTTTGTTTTTTAAAATCAATTTATTTTTAAATAACAGATTATTTCACTTTAAAAAAATATTTTTATTTATTTACTTGCAAGCAAAGAAAAATAGAAGAGAGACACAGAGAGAATGTCTGCGCCAGGACCTCTAGCCACTGCAAATGAACTCCAGATGCATTTGCCCCTTTGTGCTCGGGCTTTACGTGGGTACTGGGAAATCAAACCTGGGTCATTAGTCTTTGAAGGACTGTTCCTTAACTGCTGAGTCATCTCTCCAGACCAGATTATTTTTATGTATTTATTTAAGAGAGAGGGGGAAGTGGAGAGAGAGAGAAAGAGAGAGAGAAAGAGAGAAGAAAAGAGGGAGAAGAGAGTGAATGAGTTAGTATGAGTATGCCAGGGCCTCCTGCCACAGCAAATGAATTCCAGATGCATGTGCCACTTTGTGTATCTGGCTTTAGATGGGTACTGAGGACTCAAACCTGGGTTGTCAGGTTTTGAAAGCAAGCACCTTAAACTGTTAAGCCAGATCTCCCCAGCCCTAAAAGATTATTTAGAGCAGACTTGGATTGATAGGACAAATGCTGTGATATTATAAACATGCCCTGGACACTGCACAGTCATGTGCCCTCTTTCGCCCTCATATGTGTGTGCTGGGATGAGTCCTATAGTTGCCATATTACTCATTTCCCTAATGTCCCTTCTCTGCTCCATGCCCCCTCCAGGATCCTACACCACTGACCTTTGTTCATTGCTGTTTTCGCTTTTTTCTTGGTGGCTCAGAGGTCTCTTCTACTCCAGCTTCCTTCCAAGGGAGCGTCTTCCTTTTAGCCTGTGTCACACAAGGAAAAAGGGGCAATTTGTCTTTTCAGACTTGAGTGAAAATCCTGCTGCACAGGGCCTCTTTGCCAGACATCCTTGCTAGAGGGATCTGGGAGGATAGTGGAATGACTGGATGCTTACAGAGACCTTAGGGCCCTAGTTTTGGGCTGGAAACCTCTCATTATGCCCTTAGAACTTCACAGGGTCTGAGCTACCCAGAGGTGGATGACAATCCTCATGTCCATCCTCTAACCCTGTATGTATCACTATACATAAGTGGGTAACTAATCATTTCAGCTCTATTGAAGAATTGTGAGGAATATAGTACACCAGATGGGTGAACATCTCATGAAATAACTACAGAACTAGGGAGATAGCTTAATTGGTGAGCTCTAGGCCTATGAGAGACCCTCTCTCAAAGGAGGTGGATGGTATTGCTAAGAATGACACCCAAAGTTGTATTCTGTCCTCCACCCACACGTGCACAAGTGCACATACATGTTAAAAAACAACAACAGAACAATGGTTCAAAGCAACATGCCATGCCTGGCTTTTCCCTGAGGAACCTACATGGTAGACCAGATGACTCCCCTTGACCCTTTCCCACGGCCCCTCCCCATAGCAGGGATGAAGGGCAACAAAGTACAGATCCAGTCAAGGGGGTTTGGCATTCTCATAGTCTCAGTTCACAGGGGAGACATCTGTGAGTGAGATTTTCCTTGCTACGAGGAACTGGAGCAGTGCAGAGAACCCCTTTCCTAACCATGGCAGCACAGAAATGCTTCATCCAACTGTCGAATTTCATTTCTTTTTTTTTTTACAACCCAAATTGATTCAGCATAAAAAGTCATCCATTTGAACGGAATTTTCCATCAATGTCATTCCAAGAAGGTGAATTAGGCAATGACAACTGAGAAATACTTTAATGCTGCTATTATATCAGTATTAGCCAATCTAGCCGCACTATGAAGGTGACAGCATTGCTTTTGTTTTGTGTTAGTTTCTACAATATGTTTTAGGACATCAAACCCAAAGGGGAAAGGAGACCTGAGGGCACACTGGTTCATGTGTTGGGTGCACCTGTTCAGACGTTTGATACAAGGCTTGTACCTTTCCAGATGAAAAGCAACAATCTTACTGATACAAAATAATCAAAATTATCAGAAATACTCATTTCATTACTCATCCTTGTTGAGTGAGTTGACTCTCAGTGCAGATGCAGGCATTATTGGAGTTTGGTCAGGTACATACATGGCGGGAGACAATTCTCAGAGGGTGTCTCATGTAGGGTGGCGCTCTGACTGCCCTTTGTTCTGGCCACCTGTCCAGGAATGTTTGTCCAGTAAATAGCTTTGGAGGAAAAGAAACCATTTCTCTTGGAATCAGTGGCAGGCTTGCCAGTAGCCTGGGAAGATAGGAGCCACATATTTCTTTGGGGTCCCCAGGCAGGCTGGGTTGCCTACTGCTATCAAAGACATGGGTGCCTCAAGCTTGGAGTTCCCTTGTGCTTGCAGTGGTGTGCACGTCTCTCTTGGACCTTCCTGGGAACTAGGGATGGGGTTTGGGAAGCTGGTGCAAAATGCTGAAACTCTGCTCCTGCTTCTGGTACGAATGGCAAGCTGCACTTCATCTCTGATCCACGGTCTCGTGTCTTGTGTCTACTCAGGCCAACCTAGTCACATGGATCTATAGATAACTATATAGCTAGAGATGATGTAGATATAAAGACACATTCATGGTAAGAATGAGAACACATAGTTAGTTATGTGTACCAGCTCAGCCGTCTGGAGACCCAGGAAGGCTAATGCTCAGCCTAAAGGCAGGTGAGGTCACTGTCCCAGCCCTGCAGGCCAAAGGAGTCTCTGTCACCCAGGGAAGTCAGCCTTCTTTCCCATAAGTCCCCTGTTTGACTGGATGAGGCCATTCATAGGGTAGAGAATCTGCTATGTTCCATCCACACATATACATATGCAACACATATTTAATCTATAAGGCACATACTCATACCATTGTAGATATACATATATACATGTGTGCATGCATATATACATATACACTCATACATATTCATACATAAAATATCATACACATGTATATAACTATAGTTACATCTCATACACAAATGTATGTATAAAATATGCACAGATACACATGCATATACTTTGTATCTGATATATACACAACTATAAATGTGCATCAATACATGCATTTTATATACATATAAACATTTGCATGTGTGTAGGTGGCATACACATGTAGATACATGTAGTCAGTTATATATGCTTGTGTCTACAATAAGCTCACATACACATACACACATAAGTGCACAGATTTGTATAACCAAATGCTTATCTTGACATAATAAAGATGAGTTCTTGCAGGAGGTGAGTACTGGTGTTTCGCTGCAGAAGTGAGTCACTTACCATAGCATTCATCCCTAGAGCATTGCAGGAGCTATGTAATCCACATGAGACATACTCTGTATCTTTCTCAAATCTATAATGTACTCAATTTCAAAGTAGAAGATCTAAATAAATAGAGAGATATGCCATGTTTATAGATTGTGAAGAGGTCATTTCTCTCAAAATAGATTTGGATCCAATGCAGTTCAGTAAAAATCTTAGTGAGCTATTTCACAAGTTGGAAGATAGTCTAAAGTTTAGATGGAACAACAGCAGTCTTGAAGACCAGCTTGATGACTCTTGTTCACATATTTTCAGACATGTCATAAAGCTCAGTTGATGAAGCCAGCATGGCCTCAGTTAGGCAGACACCAAGGGTCAAGCAGAAAGCCCAGAAGCACACAGATTCCTACTTGAGGAGAAAGTGACTAGGTTTGAATCAGAATCACTTGTCACACAGAAACCAGGGGGATGCTGAGATACTCAGCTGATGGAAAGGACAATTATGATGGTTAATATTTTTGTCAACTTGATAGTTTCTAGAATCATCTAGAAAATAAGCCTCTGGGCATGCCTGTGAAGGATTATCTTGATTAGGTTAATTGAGGTGGGAAGACCTACCTTCAAGGAAGAGACTGGCTGAGTGCCAGCATTGGTCACTCTCTGCCTCCTCACTGTGGACTGAATGTGACCAGCTGCCTCGTGACAGGCTGCCATACCTTCCCTGCCATGATGAACTGGAACCTAGGTATGTAGGATGACATCAACCCTTCCTTCTATTAGTTGCTTCTGATCAGGTACTTTGTCCTACCAACATGCACTCTACTAACATAACACTCGACAGAGGTCAACTTCAAGTGCTTCAACCAAACAATTACAAATATATCTGAAATAGAAGGTCTGGCCAAAGAAACAGAGACGTATCAATGGAAATCTTAGAGCTAAAAAATGTGAAGACCGACAAACTATTTGGCTAATGACCTCAACACAGAATGGGGGCAGAAGAACCAGTAAATTGGAAGATAGAACATAAAAAATCACCCTAGCTAAACAACAGGGAGGACATAGACAATATATATCTAATATTCCTGTCAAGAGAATCCCAGAAGTAGAGAAGAAAGAAGATAGTTCTGAATATGAACGTATTCAAGGCAATGATGGCCAACCCCCTCCAGATTTGGTAATAGAGAAGCTATAGGGTAAACTCCACACAGCATAAATCCAAACTATACCAAGCCACATCATGCTTAAACTTCTTAAAACCAAAAAGTTGTTGCCACTGTTACTGTTTTTGAAAGCAGCTGGAGTAAAGTGATACTTTGTTTACAGAGGAAATCAATTTCAGTGATGACAGACTTCTTAGCTTGAATCATGAAAACCTGAAGAAAGTGGTACAATATTTTTCAAGTGCTAAGAAAAGAGCCCTCAACTCAGAATCCTACCAGCAGCAAAAATATCCTTTGGGAGCCACGAGAAAAATCAAACTTCTCAGAAGGAGGCAAACTAGTTACAAGCAGAGAACAGAAGAAACATGGTAAGCAAAATGTATGTGAATATAATGGGCTTTCCATTTGCTCTTAAATGACTGTTATTTTTATATTTGATAGTTGAAGCGAATTATAACGTTATCTTGTGTGGCTGTAACTATGAAGAGAAAAATATTTCAGACGATTATAAGTGGCAGATGTTAAAGGCCTGTGTGCCTCAGAGATCAGATCTCTACTTTAATTGCGCTACTGAAATGACGACAGATGGTGACGGTTATGCATACATGTTGTAATGACAGGGACAGTCACTAAAACAGCTATGCAAGAGACAGACTCAAAATATAACGGATAAATCAAAAGAATTCTACAGAATCCTTTAGACATAAGAAACCACACGTCTGCTTTCTCTGTCTATGGATTTTCTGTTCTGGACATCCCATTTCAATCAAACCCCCAGTCTATGGCCTTTGGTGACTGGCTCTTTCTCATAGCCTAAGTTTCATCTGTGTGGCAGCATGTCAGAATTTAGTTCCTTTTTATGGCTGAATATTATTCCTTCATATGGAGAGAAGACATGAATAGACCCACAAAATACGGTCTATCTACACCCTCTGCAGGACTCCTCTGCACTAGAGGATCTTGATCTAAAAACACCAACTGTTTCATTTCAGTTCATTTCATTTACATTAAATGTGTTTCCTCACAGGCTTCCCAAATTTAGATTAATTTTATTTTTGACTAGAAAATTTAAAAGGAAAAAAAAACTTCCCTTGATAAAACTTTATTTAAGAAGACTGGAGAGATTGCTTAGTGGTTAAGGCGTTTGTTTGTAAAGCCTGATGGTTTGATTCCCTAGAACCCACATAAAGTCAGATGCACAAAGTGGTGCATGCATCTGCAGTGTGTTTGCAGTGGCAAGAGGCCCTGCCACACCGATTCTCTCTCTCTCTCTCTCTCTCTCTCTCTCTCTCTCTCTCTCTCTCTCTCTCTCTCTCTCTCCAAATAAATAAGTAAATAAAAAACTTCATTTAAAGTTTTTCCTATTGATCTTTGATGTAATTTTTGTTCCTCATAGGAAATGTGGCAAATAAATAAATATAAGGGAAAATCACCCCAAATCCTAGTACTACTGAAGTTTTTCCCAAGACATCTATGTCTTTCCTTCGAGTTTTTCTTGAAGTACATCTGTTCCCCATGTACAGCTGAGTCAACTCCCCACCCAAAATGATTTCATACAAGGCCTATAGCTGTGCATTTTGCATCAGGACCCCAGGTTTTTAAACTCTCAGCTTCTGCCTCCATGACTTTTTTTTTTTTACTTCTGTGACTATATTAGTTACTTTTCTCATTGCTATGATCAAATACCTAACAAAAAGCAATTTAAGGGAGGAAGAGTTTATTTTAGCTCCTGGTTTGAGGGTGCAATTCATCATGGCTGGGAAAGCATGGAGACAGGAATGGCTCTTATCTGTGGCAGCAGGAGCTTTCAGCTGCTTGTTCACATCTGGGCAGATCAGAAAGCTGGCTTTCTGGGCTATAGCGATAGCTCAGTGGTTAAATGCACTTTCAGAACAAGCATGAGGCCCTGAGGAGGCCTGAGACCAGACCACCAGGGTTCAGATCTCCAAATCCCATGTATACAGTTGTTCACCCATGCCTATAACACCAGGAGCAGAGAACCAAACGTCATCAAGAGTTTTGGAAGCTTCAAAATCAGTAAAGACACCCCAGCTCAAGACAAGACACAATGGAAGGGTGATGGAGCAGGATACCTCAGCAGTATCTGTGGGTCACTATGATGATTAATTTCAGGTGTCAACCAAATTAGATTAAGAAATACCTAGGTTATTAGTGAGGATACTTTCAGAGAGGATCAACTAAGGGGTTCAGGGGAAAAATCCACCTTGAATGTGGGTGTACTATCCAATGAGCTGAGGTCCTTGTTTAAATAGGAAGGAACAAAGGAGAAAGCACAGGGGTGTGGCCAGAGCAGAATGTCACCCAGAGTCCAAGTATTCAATGAACACTAGTAACCCATCACACCAGTAGACATATGCCAACATGTAAACGTTTTGCGTTTTAATTCCATGAAAACGGATTTGGAAATCACCTGGCTTCTTGCAGCCAAGTCGGAATCTGGCTCTCCTGGTTGACTATAGTCTATCTTTCTGTGGATCTGATCTGTTGATGGCATCCCTTTTTTCCTTTTAGAAAGGGGAGAGTTGATACCATGTGATTAGATGCCTTTGCCTTATGTTGAAAAGTGACTTTGGTGCCAGTTTGTGTCATTCAGTTATCCAGCTGCAGGCTGAGGAAAGGTGAGCACCTCACCCAAGGCTGGCCTCCAGTAAAGCACCCGGGAAGAAAGCCCAGGCTGTGAGCTGGAACCCCTATTCTGGTCCATAACGCCTCTGTTTAATGGAGCAATCATTTATCCGTTTCAGTGGACAGAATCAAAGGGTGATCTGAATTTATTCCAGACAATTTCTCCTTTTGTTTTTCTGAATTCATGAGTATTAATATTCTTTAATGAGGATTTTTTTTATTTTGAGTTTTTTGTTGTTGTTGTTAGGAGGGAGCTCTCCTTCCCTCCTTCTAGAAGTGTGAGCCTTACTGAACAGCTCGAAGTGATGAAATATTCACCAAGTCTATTAGCAACTTTTCTAAAGGAGGAGGAGAGGCTGGGTATACACTCTAATAACAGTGGGTGTTGCTATAATTCTAAGGTTCTGGGGGAACATCAATGCAGCCAGTGACTGTAATGTCACTTTGACTCCGGTTTGCTGTCTATTGTCTCTTGTAAGGCAGGCTTGCTGTGTGACGTGATCTCTAGCATCCCAGCTCTATGAGCTGAGGAAAGAAGGAGAGAAGAGGCCTTTGAGAAGACAGTAGCCATGAGGATGAGCTGATGTGCTGTGATAATCACTCGTGTTTATTGTGCACATGCTAATGGGCAGCACTGTGCTAACTGCTATGTGCACATCTCGCTAATTCAATTGTACAAAAATCTTTTTAAGTCTCTGCTATGATTATCTCCACTCTTTGAGTAAAGCAATGGACACTCAGGAGTTAAAAGTAGCTCCACACAGTGGGTAAGGGGGACCAAGAAGGAACAAACCAGGTATTTTGCTTCATAGCATTCTCTTTGAAAAATGCTGAGTTTGACTAGCTCCCCAAACTATACATTGGTATCAGCACTCCTTAGCAGACATCTGAAAATAAGTCTTCATACTCCCTGAGGGGTATTAAGTTTCTATAGTCAGAAGCTTTACTCAAAAATTTGCAATAGAAAGAATGAAAAGTGGGGCTGAGGAGACGGTTCAGTAGTTAAAGTTGTTTGCCTGCAAAGCCTCCTGGCCAGGGTTCAGTTCCTAAGCCACCCATGTTAGCTGGATGCCAAAAGTAGCACAAGCATCTGTCATTCATTTGCAGAGGTGGGGGGGGGGCTGGCATACCTACACACACACACACACACACACACACACACACACACACCTAAATTAAAAATTTAAGAAGAAATGTTTTTAATAACATAACAAATATGAGAAAAGTAATAGGACTACCCCAGTACGCATCTAGAAAGGAAACTTAAAATGATGGGAAGAATTAAAAGTTGCCAGCATTTCGTCTCAAGCAGAAGAGGGCTTTATTTGAAAATAGGAAACCCAGTAAAAGAGTGACTGAATGCTGTTCATTTTAGGAAGAAGCTATAAAATCTGTTCAGGGCCTGGAGAGATGGCTCATTGGTAAAGTGCTTGCCATGCAAGCGTGAAGGCCTGAGTTTAACCTCCATAACCCACATCACATGCCAGGTGGTGTGCACCTGTAATCCCAGCACTGGAGAGGTGGCAATGGAATCTTTAGGACATACTGGCTAGCCATTCTAGCCAATCAGTAAGCTACAGATTTAGCAAGAAACCCCTGTCTCATAGAACATGGTGGAAAGCCATAGAAGATGATACCTGGTATCTACCTTGGCCTCCACACACACATGCACACACGAGCACATGCACCTGCATTCATACATCATGTATGCACACACCACACATGCAATACACAAGCAAACAAACAAACAAGCTTGTTCCAATGACCTGGGGTCCTGATTGCTACATGGAAGGGGTACAATCACTAACCTCTTCAGGTGATTGACCTTGTTATTTTTAGTCTTTTTTTTATTTTCTACAACTGTGTTATGCAAATCTACAAACTCTTGAGTTATAATGATTTTCTACTTTTGGACTCTCTGAACCCCTCTTCATCAAAAGGGCCACAACATTTGGTTTATTTTCTGTCACTATTAAAATCAGAAATGTCGAGCTGGAGAGATGGCTCAGCCATTAAGGTACTTGCCTCCAGTGCCTAAGGCTCCTGGTGCAATTCCCCAGTACCCACATAAGCCAGACCCACAAGGTGGTGGCCCTGGATCTCTCTCTCTATCTCTCTTTCTCTCTCTGCTTGAAAATGAATAAAGAAAAATATTTTAAAAAACAATTTAAAAAATAAGTAAAATAAAATAAAATCAGAAATGTCCCCCAACTCTAGTGTGCACATTGCAAAGTGTGTTCCTATGTCTAGGAAATTTCTAGGAGAGAAAAACATCAGTATTCTAGAAAGGAGCTGTTTATAAACAGCCCACAGCATCTGATCAGGCCAAACTGTGTTCTGTACTTTTCCAACAATCA
>PVHP010040490.1:0-15846 GCA_004024765.1 Zapus hudsonius | reverse complement strand
TCTAGCAGCTTTGAGTATTTTTTCTTTGCTTTCTATGTTAGGTATCTTAATTAGAATGTGTCTTGGAGAATTTCTCTTCATGTCAAGTCTGTTTGGGGTCCTCTGGGCCCCTTGAAAGTTGAGTGGACTTTCTCTTGTTAGATAGGGAAAGTTTTCTTGAATAATTCTGTTGAAGATATTTCCTATGCCCTTAGCCTGGGCTTCTTCTCCCTCTGGGATCCCTATGATTCTAATATCGGTCCTCTTTATTGTATCCCATAGATCCCTCAAATTGTGCTCACTTAATTTCTTGAATTTATTGAAACCTATGACATCCTTATTAATTCTTTCAAATATGTCTTCTACTTCTGAAAGTCTGTCCTCCAGAATATCAACCCTGGGACTGAATGATTCAAGAGAGGTTTTTAGTATTTCTTCTTCATTTTTGGTTTCAGCTATAATTTTATTAATAGCCTCTAATTCTTTGGTGAGAACCAATTTCCAATCTATTTTTGTTTTGGCTTGGGATTCCTGATAATCATTTAATTAATTGATTGTCCAGCTCTTCTCTGAGTTGATTAATCTTTAATTCACTTAATGTATTTCTGAATTCATTAATATTTCTCTCCATCAAATTCAGTCTGGAGTCTATGCTTGAGTAGGAGTGCTTCATCTCATTCATGTCTTTTCTCATAATTTCCATATCAGCCCTTAACTGCATCATATTTGCATTGTTGTTGTGGTCAGGAGTCATATTATTCTCTGTCTGTAATTGTGTATGAGCTTCTTCCCCTTCCTTGCCACTTTCGTGTTCCTTAATGGGACTAGGGGCCCTGGTTTGGGAAGTTATGTTTTTCCTTTGGTTTCTGCCCATGCCCAGATAGGGAAGTGGGACTCAGTGGTCCTGAAGCTGATGAGAGGCTGGGTGGGCCTTGATCTTGGGTTTGGATCTCAGTCAGGCAACCAAACCTCTGTGGAGAGACAGCTCCTCTCCTCTGAGATCATGGAGAGGACCACCTCTGAGGACCGGTTGCTCCCATGGGGGAAGTCACTCAATTGGCACCAAGGACCGGTAATCTACCACAAGGGGACAAAGGCAGAGCCTGAGGTGCTCAGGGCACAGCTGCTGGCTCCCCTGCAGAGCCTAGAGTCGCCAGGGACCCCACAGTTGTCCCGAAGTTGAGGAGAGGCTGGGCGGCCCCAGGGCCTGTATTCCAGAAAGGCAACCAAACCTCCGTGGAGAGACAACTCTTCCCCTCTCAGATCGTGGAGAGGACCACCTCTGAGGACCGGTTGCTCCACTCAATTGGCACCAAGGACCGGGAATCCACCACGAGGGGACAAAGGAAGAGCCTGAGGTACACAGGGCACAGCTGCTGGCTCCCCTGCAGAGCCGAGAGCAGCCGGGAACTCCGCAGTTGTCCCAAAGCTGAGGGGAGGCTGGGTGGCCCCAAGCAATGGCCTGTATTCCAGACAGGCAACCAAACCTCTGGGAGAGACAACTCCTCCCCTCTCAGATCATGGAGAGTACCACCTCTGAGGACTGGGTGCTTCCGTGGGGGAAGCCACTCAATTGGCACCAAGGACCAGGAATCTTCCACGAGGGGACAAAGGCAGAGCCTGAGGTGCTCAGGGCACAGCTGCTGGCTCCCCTGCAGAGCCTAGAGCTGCCGGGGACCCCACAGTTGTCCCGAAGTTGAGGAGGGCTGGGCGGCCCCAGGGACTGTATTCCAGAAAGGCAACCAAACCTCCGCGGAGAGACAACTCTTCCCCTCTCAGATCGTGGAGAGGACCACCTCTGAAGACCGGGTGCTCCCGAGGGGGAAGCCACTCAATTGGTGCCAAGGACCGGGAATCCACCACGAGGGGAAAAGGCAGAGCCTGAGGTGCTCAGGGCACAGCTGCTGGCTCCCCTGCAGAGCCTAGAGCTGCCGGGGACCCCGCAGTTGTCCCAAAGTTGAGGAGAGGCTGGGCGGCCCCAGGGTCTGTATTCCAGACAGTCAACCAAACCTCCATGGAGAGACAACTCTTCCCCTCTCAGATCTTGGAAAGGACCACCTCTGAGGACCAGGTGCTCCCGAGGGGGAAGCCACTCAATTGGCGCCAAGGACCCGGAACCACGCGAGTGGACAAAGGCGTGAGCCCTGGGTGCACTAGGCCCAGCCAGCTCCGTGCTCCCCTGCAGAGCTGAGATCAGCTGGGGAACCCTGATGTGGTCCCCGAAGCCTAGGAGAGGCCTTGATCCGGTGCCTGGGTCTCAGTCCGGCAATGAAACCTCCGCAGAGAGCTTGGAATTCGCTGCGAGGGGATAATGGCAGGAGCTAGGGGTGGGGAAGGGCTTGGCCCTCTGCTCCACAAGGGAGCAGAGAGCTGCTGGTGAACCCCATCTGCTCCAGCCCAGGGGTTGGGGAGGGAGGGAGAGAGAGCGGCAACTCAGGTCCGGCCAGTGTCCAAAGCCTGGTTACCAGCTGAAGAGATCAAACCTTTCCAGAGAATCCTGGCGAGTTGTTACTTGTTCACCATCTTACTGAAAATCCCTAAAGGTATATTTTTTTGAGATAGGGATTACTGTGTAATCCCTTTTATTGGCCATGTAACCCAGAGTGGCAATTATCCTACCTTTCTACCTTTACTAAAGTTTGTAAATGTTTTTGAATTGTTTCAAATATTGCATATTTATTTTTCTATACTTTGTTAATTTTAAGAGACTTCAAAAATATAACTTTCGTATATGACATACATTGTCATTTAAAAATAAAAGTCAGATATCCTTAAATATTTCAACACTATATCATGACACTCGGTAACTAATTAATGATGAAAATAATGCATAGATCCTCATTCCACAACAAAATTCCATTATTTATTTTCTTTTTATTCATATTAAAATTATTGTTCTTCCTTGAATTCATTTTATATATTTTATAAGTTTATTTACATTACCAAACAAAATGATTGATTTCATTATGATATTTTTAGACATAATTTGTTCTTATTCATCTACCTGACTCATTCTTGCTATCCTCCCCCCCCCCCCCGTTGTTCCCCCTTTAGCCCTCCTGGCCCATGTATTCCATTATCCTCTCTTGTTTGATTCTATCCCCTACCCTAGTATTTCTTTTTTCTTTCAGGAAATATACACATTTATACAAATATTTGCAAATTGATATCTAGAATTCACATATGAGAGAAAATAGAATTCTTGTCTTTTTGAGTTTGGCTTATTTCAGGTAACATGAATCCATTTTTCATGCAAATATCATGATTTATTTTTCTTTATGGATGATTAAAATTCCATGTATGTATATGCTTTATTCCTTAACTATTATAAATAATTAAGCAATTGTCAGAAATGTGCAATTATTTGGTGTATCTGGCTCCACTTTGGTGGATCTGGCTCCATTTTGGTACTGGGAATCAAACTCAGGTTGGTACGCTTTGCAAGCAAGTGCTACTGATCCATCCTCCCAGCCCCTTTTTGGAATGTATTAACAGACTACCAGCTTCCACCAACCCAAATGCTAAGAATGTCATGAGATAATATCTGAAGTCTTTACCACAAATTTCCTTTTTTTCCCATTAACCTTCCTACTTGATGTTTCCACCAAAGTATTTGAAAAGTGCCTGGATTAATGACTTCCTTTTCTTCTGTAACTATAAAACTTTCATGAAATTGTTAAAACTTTGCAACATGGGATAACCTGATTCTGTGTTCCCAAGCCATAGTCACTTTTATTAGTCTCCAGAATAAGCTATCACTTTGAAGTGATAGCTGTGTTTTATTTTGACAGTGTTCCACAATTTATTTTGCAGTCACAAATAAAAAGAATACTTAAAGTTCCCAGCACATATAAATAAAAATGTCTATGGAAAAACAAATGCTAATTTTAGTGACTTGATTAATATCCATCATATAATGTATTTAATTATTACACTGAAATGGTAATTTTGAGGTTCCTTACAAATGCACCTATAGGATACACCAATACACCAGTAGCGTTGGGGTTCCTCCATATTCTTGTTTTAAGAAGTCAAAGAATGAAATACACACATCAGCAGATAAGGTTCAGAAAGATTTCATTATAGCTTAGAAGGTAGGAGAGTTTAAAGAGCTCAAGGGAAGGAAAAGAAGGAAGCCATAACTCTTGCCAAAGAAGGCAAAAGAGGGTTTTGGAAGCCCCAAACTTTAGAAAAGGAAGAAATGCAGAGCTCTTGCCCAAGGATCTAAGCGGGAGTTTGAGAAGCCCACTTCGAGAATCAGGTTTGTAAGATTGTTTTTGGTTCATGTGACCCCCCCCCCCAATAAGCAGCTGGTTTAGCCAGCTAGTCTGACATCACATGTCTGGGAATCAGGATTTCTGGAAAAGGACAATCTTCCTAGAAATCTTAACTCTCTAGGAAGGGCCTTCTCAGGAGGGAGTGAAAGCAATTTCTGAGAAAGTAGAGACAAGGGAATGCCAAACCCTTCTGATATTTGTGATGTATAGTAAAGGGTAATAACCTAGATGTTCGCCTATATGTCCAAGGAAAATTTTTGCATTTCGCCAAGAGAAAGCTATTTACTTTGGGGTCCTTTCATACTTAAACAACTTTATTGCTATAACCCATAAATACATATACAATGGCAATGAATTTTAAAGGCTTTATCTGGACTGTCACACATATAATTTAAATTTATAATTCAATTCAAATACAGTGAACATTATAAATATGAAGAAATATTCTTTCACTTTTTATAATTTTTGTTATGAAATTTTTACTGTATTTGTTAAGGAGAAATCTTGTGTCTTGACAGCATTAACTCTATTTATAGTAAAAACCAGAGAAGGGAGATATATTGATATGATCATATTGAGATGAGTAAAAAAAGAGGTCCAATAATTCCTCTCCCCATGTTCACCTTTCATGTCCTAACATGTTCCTATATTCAGAGAAAACAGGTGGTATTCATAATTAACTAGTCTTGGTCAGTGTGTGGTCCCTCCCATTGTAGAGCAATCATTGTATCAGCTGGAGTCTGTCCTGCTTAGTTGTCTGACAAGTTGTCAGAAAGGTGTAATTTTTTTCCAAGAGACTAGCTCCTTCTCTAGCTAGCACCAGGTTTAAGCTTTTCCCTTCTCCCAGAATGAAATTCTTGGGGAAAGGCAAGTTACTAAAGCTGCATTGTTTCAGTAGTCTGATTGTCAAGAGAGATTCACAAATTCGTTTTTGCAATGATGGTTACCAAATACTCCACATATAACAGAAAAATGCATAAAATATTTAACTAAGACTGTGGTTTGTGGATTTAATTTTTCAAAGTTCAAATCTCATTTGACTAGGTACTAGTTATATGACCCTATTCATGTTAGTAAAAATGAATCTTCCCTTCTTTATAAAACTGACTAATAGTACCTATTTTATTCAGTTGGTATAAGAATTCAATAAGGTATGGGCTGGAGAGATGGCTTAGCGGTTGAGGCACTTGCCTCCAGTGCCTAAGGCCCCCGGTTCAGTTCCCCAGGACCCACATAAGCCGGACCCACAAGGTGGTGGCCCTGGTTCTCTCTCTCTCTGTATCTCTCTGCTTGAAAAAATGAATATATAAAATATTTAAATAAAAAATGAGATCATTTGAGGGGAAAAAAAGAATTCAATAAGGTAATCCATGGAATTCAGTATAAAATTTTCGTATAGTTGAACGTTCAGAATCATTACTTATTATTACTAACTCCATTATTCTTAAGGTAAATTTAAAAAATATATTGAATTGTCTTGTAAGGCTTTGATACATCTGGCCTTACCTATCCTTTAATGAATAAGTAGAGGTTTTGTATAGCAATAAAAAGATCTAGATTTATATTAAAGAAAGGAGAAAAAATAAACTATGTGTTGGTTTGAAATGGTCTGCATCTAAATTATATACTATAGGGCTCAAAAGGACAGAAAATCTATTAAAAGAGTTCTGGAATAAATTTTGATTTAGTCTCTTTACTACATTAGACCAAGCCAATATTTTTTTAGAAGAAAGCCCATTGTGAAGTTAGAAGTCAGAAGTAAAGATTTAGTGGACCCAAGTCTATTTTATCTCTAAATCCTCTTTGGTTCTTTGCTTTTGCTATTGTTTTCTTTAGTCATGTTCTGCCTTAAAATAGTTCTTTTCCTTGCTTGGAGGAGAGATTTTGAATGAATTTTATCCCTGTGACTTTTGGTGAATAACCTCAAGTCATCTGAATTTATTAACAGATGCATAATCTGAGTAAATGACTCACTAGTTTAATTGAACAGTTAGTTATTGTACCAGGAAGGATTATCATTTACCCATAATACCACATGAAAAAGCACAAGCTTCTAATATTAATATATTTTATCAAAATGGTTCATTTTATATTTGTCTGGATAAGAAATGCATTGTTATATGACAACAAGTTGTGTGATTGGCTATATTTTCTTCAAGTGATTCTGGCTACTATATCTCAGATAATCATAGCATTAGTGGTTTCCCATAGTATTCTCTCCTAAGTTTCTAGACAATTGTTTTAAAAGAATGTTAAGGTCTTTTGCAGCAAATAGTTGACAACAGATTATAAAATAAAGAAAAAGTGGAATACCACAATTTCTGCTAGTGGAGAGTCATTTTCTGTTACTGCTTTAGACTTAATAAAAAGGATCTTGAGTTTCTTTTAAAACTCAATCCACTTTATTCAATTTTCCATCCGCATGTTTATAGAATTTTCTACATAGCATAAATTTACATGCTTGAAAGAATGAAAAAGAGTTTATAAATGATATTCAAATGTATGTTATATAGGGGAGAATCTGGGTCATTCTTTTTTTTTTTTTTTTGGTTTTTCGAGGTAGGGTCTTACTCTAGTCAGGCTGACCTGGAATTCACTATGTAGTCTCAGGGTGGCCTTGAATCCCGGCAATACTCCTACCTCTGTCTCCCAAGTGCTGGGATTAAAGGCGAGCGCCACCACGCCCGGCTCTCTGGGTCATTCTTATTACCACCTAAAGACCTAAAGGTGGCCTGGCAGTCTCCACTTTGCTAGAGACCAGATATTTAGAAGTAATATCTGATTTTGCTTATCTCTTTACTAAAAGAGAAAATTAAAAGCTGAAATTGCTCCCCTCCCAAAACACTTGGTGTTCAAGAAACTCCCTTAAAAGGCTGTAAACCCCAATCTGGATCTCTATCTGGGTGTACAGACTTGCCAGAAATGCCTTCTTATCTCTTCTTTAGGCAGAAGCTCTGCATCCCTCCTTCTCTTGAGCTCTACCTTTGAAATATTACTTTATTTAATTTTGAAAATATTTTTGAAATTTATTTTCAAGTCGAAAGAGAGAATGAGAACAGGTTGCCAGGGCCTGCAGAAGTGCCTTAACTGCTGAGCCATCTCCCCAGCCCTAATGGAATTTTTTAAAGATGAATATTTATTCACTTTACAAATAGAATGGTATTAAATTGCCATCAACAGCTTCATTTATAAACAAATACTACTGTATATTGCACCAGCAGCTAGCTCACACAGCTACCCCAGGATGCCCTTAGGCTCCAGCTGTTAGGTGAGCACAGATGTCTTTCCACAGGATGGAAGTTGCTTTACACACACAGGTGGGAAATTCAATTCATCTCCCCAGCCCTTCCTCAGATGGGATGTTCCATATGCATATCCTCGAATGAGCACTGAGCAAATACTGAGCTCATTATTTTTTCATATTTATGGTCAATAATTAGATACATTGTATGAGCAAGTCTTATGATGGCATCCCTGTTTCCCTCCTCCCTGCCTCCATTCTGCAGGAGGGCCCTCCTAAGAGAGCTTACTGGACCAGTCCTTGGGAAAGGGGGTTATGGATTGCATGAGAGGTAGACAGGTTTCTTTTTTCTCCCCAACCATTGTTCTTACAATCTTCCTGACCCCTCTTCTGCTCAGATCCTTGGGTCATGGTGGGTGAGTTTTAGGTTTGCTTTACTGTTGAGGTCATCAATATCTCTAATAAAATCAATTTAAACATTATCCTCTATGTGTTTGATTCAACTAAATTCATAAGACAATCATGAGGCCACTTACTCTGTACAAGCTTTGTGTGGCTGTGGAAATGAACCCAGGATGTAATGCTTTGCAAGCAAGCACCTTTGACCAGTGAGCTATCACAGCAGCCCAAACCATGTCTTCCATAAACTCCTTCTGATCAGTGTTTTGTCACAGCAACATTATTAACTTGAATAGCAACCCACTGGTGGCGACATTGATGAAGTAAAGGAATTATCTTCTTCAGAAAATATTAACTGCCAATAGTTATTCATAGAGAGGAAGGGGCCTCGTGAGCCCCTCCATAACCCATGTTGCAATGTTGATAGGCCAAAAATTTGCAAATCTGCAATGAATTCATGAACACAAAGGTTATGTCATGTTGGATAACAACAGTATTCCAGAGCATTCCTTCCCATCCTTCAGCACTTAAAGTCTTTTCAGTCTATCTTCCATAATGTTCCTTGTGCACAGGAAGATGCCAGAATTTTTATCTCAGTTTAATTTTGCCTTATGAATGTTTTGGGGACTGATAAAATAGGAACACCATATAGTTTTATATTTTAATTTTTTTCTATTCATGACAGAGAGGGGGAAAGAAAGAGAGAGAGAGAAAATCAGCATGCCAGGGACTCTTGCCACTATAAATGAACTCAAGATGGTTAACTGGTCACTATTTGTCCTGAAGAAATGCTTTTCATGTGACTTCCCTAAAATCTGTGGCATACATACATGACAATGGTTAAGATCTTTTTGACTCTTAAGATCTATAGCTTATGCCAGCTGCTTTCTTCAAAGCTTCTTCAAAGAAAAGTGTTCTTTATCCTGAGCATAGTTTTTTCTCCAAATTTCAACTGTCCATAAATTTCTCAAACAGTATTTTTTCAATATGGTCTTTTCACCTTGTGAAAAAATTTTAGTATAAAAATCAGATGAGCTCCTCTATACTTATACCAAAATAAGCTGCACAAGCATCCCTAACAATGATGTGTAAAAAAATTTAAATAAAGATTGTATCATGGTCCAGTGTAGGAGCCTTGTCCTAGTCTGATATAGAAGTTTCTCATTTCATAGGCTATTGATTTAACATTGATTAATACAGTGTAACAAAGCACAGTATCACATCTGTTCCTCTCTGGTATTGTTTCTTCATTATTACATTGTTCAATTATGAATTACAACTCACTCAATTGAGTTTTTAAAAAAATGAGACAAGATACCTCCCCCAAAGGGGTCCATATCCTAATTGGGAGTTTAGACCATAACCAAGTACATAACAATTGATTATTAATAATATTAAGATCACAAAGATAATAAATAGTACTTTCAGCAATATAAAAGGAAGAATAGCAAGAAAACACGAGAAAATGAATAAATGAATATCTTTAAAAATACCAATGTAACCGCATTAATTCATAAAGTGACGAACTCTTTCTTATTCAGCTCTAATATCATTCATGTAAATAATAGATATTTGGGTATGTATTGCCTTTCAATGCTACCAAATGCAGCTCTACCTTGGCCATATGGTGATATATGTTGAAATGGGTCCTCCAATCAAGAAAGATACATTATTTTAATCCCTCTTACCTTATGAAGTTACCTCATATGGAAATAGAATTTTTAAAAATATTTATTTATTTATTTATTTATTTATTTATTTATTTATTTATTTATTTGAGGCAGAAAGAGGCAGACAGGGCTGGAGAGATGGCTCAGAGGTTAAGGTGCTTGCCTGCAAAGTCTAACAACCTGAATTTGATTCCCCAGTACCCATGAAAGCCAGATGCACAAAGGGACAGATGCATCTGGAGTTCATTTGCACCAGCTGAAAGCCCTGGTACACTAATTCTCTCTCTCTCTCTCTCTCTCTCTCTCTCTCTCTCTCTCTCTCTCTCTCTCTCTCTCTCTCTCTCTCTCTCTCTCTCTTTCTCTCTCTCCTTGAATATGAATAAATAAAAATATTTTTTAAAAAAAGAAAGAGGAAGACAAAGAGACTGTGTGTTTGGGCATTCCATGGCATCCTTCCACTATACATTATCTCCAGATGCATATAGCACTTTGTGCATTAAGTGGGTATTGGGGAATTAAACCCAGAGAATGCGAATTTACAAGCAAGCACACTTAACCACTGAGCAAACTCTCTAGCCGTAGAGATACAATTTTCACACATGTCACCAAGTTAAATAATGTGATTATACCAGGCTTCATGCCACCAGAGCAGAGAATGAATAAGGAAACATATATCCTATGGACTCTATTTAAGGTCTCCAAGTTGTTACAACAGCTACAGGAAACTAATATACAAGAAGTCAATTTCATTTATAAAATCCAATTGAGAAAAATTTTTGATGCTGATTGTCTTCAACATATTATTCATTTTGAATACTTTCCTGCCAGAAAAAATGCAATACTAATGGTTATATTATATCAAACCCCCTATTTATTACTGTATATTCATTTAACAGTAATTATACTAAATATTTCCTTATTCCATTGCACTCTAAGAACAGTTAAACTCATTTTGGCTTTTTTGGTAGGAAATTTGATTTCTTCCTGTTTGACATAAAACTAAAGTGAGCTTAACAGTGTATTTAAACTGTCCACTAGGGTTTGCATTCATTCATCTTTAATTTTCTTTTTTTTATTGTCCATAATGAGTTACATTAGTCATTGACACTGATATTTTGGGATTGTTTTACCCTACCCTATTAGACCCAGCATACATTCTTTTAAATCATGAAGTAAAAACTTCAAGATGTCATACTAATGCAAATATCTCTTTTTAAAGGTAGGAAACTCTAATACTAAAAACTAATCTTTATGTACAGAGCTGCTTTCTTTACTGAATAACCAGTTATGGTTGATGAGAAAACTTTTTTTCTGTAGAGAAATGCTTAAATATTGGCATTAGCAAAATGTTGGAGTAGTCTTATCATTTGATATTACCTTTTTGAAGTAGAAATAATAGACAAATGCTAAAATGACAATTCAGTATATTACATTTCGGTTATTAAAAATAGACACATCTGTTTACATAGGGATATTTCTACCACCAGTAAAAAAGGCACTTTACTGATAAGAAAATAATATTGAAATGTCAAATATTTTCATTCATAATAAATATATTGTTTCAAGTGCTTAGCAAACTTAATTAACAGATGTGGTTACCATTTATTATTCCAATCATTTGATAACAAAAGCATTTATGCTCCACATAAGCTCCACATAAGCAATTCATTAGAAAAAAAGCACTTTACAGGGTTTATTTTATTCATTATCTATAGGGTAAGATACTTGTATCAGTAGCTAAGTATGGAAAAATGCTACTACATTTAAATTTATAACATCTGCTTCATGTCATGGCCCATGACTCTAAAACTAGCACTTTGCAGCTTGACTCCAAAGGATTCTCCAGCCTTAGAAAATAAGAAGTATAATTTAGAAACACCTTTTTTCAGTACTTTGACAATCCTGGTAAGTTTAGTACAACATTAATTTATAGATTCTCTATTCTGTTGCATTTTCAAAATTAACTTTCCATAAATTTCATTGTTTTTTTTTTAACAATTGTTAAATTGTCCCTAACATAAGGAAGGTCTTTATTGTTTGTGTTAGCTGGATGTCATAAGTCCTTGGAGATGCTTTTAATTTTGTTTTTGGATTCTTTTTTTTAATATTTTATTTATTCATTTTCAAGCAGAGAGAGAGAAAGAGAGAAAAAGAAAGAGAGAGAGAGAGAGAGAGAGAGAGAGAGAGAGAGAGAGAGAGAGAGAACCAGTGCCACCACCTTGTGGGTCTGGCCTATGTGGGTCCTAGGGAATTGAACCGGGGTCCTTAGGCACTGGAGGCAAGTGCCTTAACCGCTGAGCCATCTCTCTAGCCCTGTTTTTGAATTCTTGATGTTAGCCAAAAACATTAATAAGTCGGTATTTACTCAATGTTTTCTCTGTGCCTATCACATTGATTGCTCTATTAATCCATAAAATAATATTATGTCTAGGCTGTGTTTTCACTCCAAATAAGCAATTCAGAAAAGGCACAAAATAGTAATACAATCTTCATAATTTTGATAATTGTCTTACAGTTTCAATAAACATATTCACTATAATCTTACCCCAGTTCATCTTGTTCTATGGAGTTTATAAATAGCCTTCAGCAAATTATTTTATCTCTTTTATTTTCAGATACTTCATATGTGATTGGGACCAGTGAGTTGTGTACAGCATTAAATTAGAAGTGAGGGGTTTATAAATTTCCTAATGCATTCAATGTATGTGCAATTAAATGTATGTGCAATTCAGCTTATTGTTATCTTCATCATTAAGTCACCCAATTATCCATGTTTCCTGATCTTAACTGACTTTTCTTTCTATGCCTAGGCTGAGAAACTCTCTAGTGAGTAGTTGGAAGTATGAAATTGTGTTCTGTCATCAAGGGAAACTCCAACTACTGATTTCTCTTTAAGTCACTACCTAAGAAACTCCAGAAGTTCCCCGCCCCATTAGCATTGTATTAAGAATGAAAATTAACATTAAATAGTTGTATCTCCTAACTTGAAATAGTGTATAGACTTCAGCATCCTCTATCTGATGCTTCAATACACACACTGTTGAACTTTGTATTTTGCATAAAGATTCTTGGTAAAGGTCCATTTTAATTATTTTCTTTTCATCTTCAGTGTTCTGTTCATCTTAGTTCAGATAAAAATATTTTCTTAATATTTACTGTAGCATGGCTATATAAAAGTTTTTATCCTGTTGTGTTAGGTTACATTTATTTTCCTCTACATTTTTAGTTCAATTCCTAGGAGCCATCCATATTGTTCAAGCTATATGAATCCAAATAGTTTTTACTAGTTTTCTATAAGTATCTCAACTTTGTTTTTATTTAAATAACAAATAATGTTGCATATTTATTTTAAAAGTCCTCAAAAGTTTGTGTGGCTATAGTAGATAATTTGAAATTTCAATTTTAATGCAATAGTGTCAGCTTCATGCAAATTACTGTTCAAGAAATTCACACACCACCCTCTATCTTGCATGACTGAAATCAGATATCCATAGAGAAATTAATTCATCTTCATTGTCACCCTCCCCTCACTCTCAAGAAGCTACCATTTAACTTCTAATTCTGTGTGCTTTATTATTTGTATGTCTCCTGTAAGTGGAAACATGCAGTATTTCTTGTTAAACAGTATGTCAATTAATAAACTGTATGTATAATTTTCTATAATCTAATTTGATTATGTGGGCTTTTTATTATTGAGTGTTTTGAGTTCCATATATCTATATATCATATTCATAGTTTGTAAATTATATTACCTCAGGCTGCACATTATCTATTCATTTTGTTGAATGTTTCCTTTGATATACAGAATCTCCTTAGTTTAATATAACACCAAGTATCTATTTTTGCTATTGTTGTTTGTGCTTCTCATATCTTTCAAAATGCCTTTGCATATACTGAATGTTTAAATGTTTCTCTGGTTCTTTCTTTTAGCAGGTTCAGAGTTTGGGTTCTTACATTTTTGCCTTCTATCTATTTTAATTTTACTTTTAACTTTACTTTTGTATTGCAAATAGGTGGAGACAAGTTTTAACTTCTACATGAAAATATACAGTTTTACAAGTAGTGTTGTGGGACGGCAAGACTTTCCTCTATGGGTGTGCTTAGAACTTCCAAAGCCAGGGGCTCGAAACTCTTAAGTAAGTTCTTGTCTAAAATTAGCAAAGAATTGAAATAATACAATTATAAAAGGTTTATTTAAAGAGACGGTGGAAACAAGAAAGGAAAAGCAAAAAAAGTTCCCAAGCTGAAAGTTTTTCCCATCCTGTCTTCGAAGTATGCACAGAGAGGGATAAACCTGGATCAGATTTTTTAAAATAAATTAGGAATCCACTTTGGATGAGCCTCATGGCCCAATTCAAATGTTTATGAAGGATCTTCCTTAATTGGTGGTCCCAGGATGAAAACACAGACTCAGAAAGGGCTTTCCCTGGGCTGATGATGCAAGGTCATACAATGTTAAGGAGGAAAAAGCAAGAAGCTGCTCTTCATTACCATCTTGAATCAGAACGAATCATAGTGAGCTCTAATATCACCAAGACAGGGCCGCATTATATTGTTTAACTATATACAGTGTGAATGGAATTCTTTTCATTAATATTCAACAACATTATGCCTGATATATAAAAAATCTTATTTTTGTATGTAGATTTTGTGTTCTAAAACGCTCCTGATTTTTTTAAATTATTTCTCATAATATTTTGGTGGAGTCCTTTTCTTTTCTAAACACAGAATATCGACTAACATTTGTAGACAGGAATAATTTGAGCATCTTCTTTCCTGTTTATATGCCCTTTCTTGCTAATTCTTCCAGTTCTATGTTAAAAGTAGCTGGTGAGGCTAAGCATCCTTATCCTCGTGTTATATGGAACCTTTTTAAAGTCTAGATATGTTCTTCCATGCATATATTTTCTTCATGAAGGGATGTTGAATTCAAATTTTTCTGTATCTGTTAAGATGAAGCTTAATTCTTTAATATTATAGCTGTCAGCTATTATGACATTTATTGTTTATTAATTTTCATGTTTTGAAACCTACTAGCAACACTAGCATTTATTTATTCTGATCATCATTAATTTGATGCATTGTTGTATTTAATGTAACGTTTTCATCAGAATGTTTCATTTATGTTGATTATCAATGTTCCTAGTTTAATTCTTGTTTATGCCCTTCTCTGGTTTTACCTTCGAGTTTATTGATTTTATGTAGTGATCATTTTACAGTGGCTGTTTTGACTCTTTTGACAGGTTCTATCTTTACATTTATTTTGTAAAATATAAGGGCAACTATTCCTAAATATCTATATTTTTATCATGGAATGGTTTTTATCACCCTTTCATTTCTTATAATTTTTCACATGTCATGTGTGTTTCTTTATGTATTTATTTATATTCAACTGGCACATCTTCATTTTTTGTAATGGTGGAATTTTTCATTTATATTCAAGTTTAAAGATTAATAAGCATGGACTTACTATTGTTTTGTTAAAGTTTCGCTATTTATAGTGAATATCTATTCTGTTGTTTTTTATTTAGTTGTTTATTAGTAAGAATTGAGTCTTTTTCTATTTTTATGTTGTTCATCTACTCTGCCAGTGGTTGTTATTCTTTCATGTCTTTACATGGTTAGTTATTTTTATTTTGATTCTAGATGCAAGAATCTATTATGTAGTCTTTCCTGAGACAGATCTAGTGGTGATGAATTTTCTTGGTTTCTGTTTGCATTAAGAAGCACTGGGGCTTATGAGATTGCTAGGTGGTTAAAGATGCATGCCTTCAAAGCCCAAAAGCCAGGTTGTATTCCTGAGCGACCCAGGTAAGGCAGAGGCAAAAAGTGATGCAAGCTTCTGGTGTTCCTTTGCAGCACCAAGAGGCTCTGTTACCCTGTCTCAAACACACACAAATAATAAAATAAAAATTTTAAAAGAATTTTTCATTGATTTCTCATTTCTGAAGGATAGCATTTTTAGTCAAATCATGGTTAATTATTTAATTTCAAAACTGCTCAATGACATTCCACTGGCTCCCATTATTTATTTATTGCTAAAAAATATACTGCTAGACTAATAAAGGTTTCATTAAATATGACTTGGAACTTTTTTTTTAAATATATATTTATTGTCCATAATGAGTTACATTATTTAGTGGGCAAACCATGCGTTGTTATCCCGAATTCCCCAATCCCCCCCTCCCCGTCCCTGATCAGTTGTATATCCTCCTCCGTGGGCTGTCTGTATTAGTCCTTGTGGCAAGGGATCCTGTATATCTTAGTACTCATCCCGGTC
>PVHP010040488.1:0-15851 GCA_004024765.1 Zapus hudsonius | reverse complement strand
ATTCACAATGCAAAACATGAGGCACAGCAAAAACAGATTGACCAATACAATACACGATTCAAAACAAACAGGGCACCATCAATCTCTAACTCCAAGCTCAATGATTCTAACCAATAACACAAGTCTCTTGGAGATTCAATTCCACCCCTCCAGCTCGGCTACTCACAGTCCGGGAAAACGTCATCCAGTGCTGGCAGCTTGCCTTGGCACCCATCCATAGTCCTGGAATTCTTTGGGTCTTCATTGCAACCCACAGTTCATCCTCATGGCTCCATCGGGCTCCATGCAGGCAATCTTGCACACCTGCTTCACACGCCGATGGCCATTTTTCAAAAACAAAACTGTGTTGCAAATCCAATGACCCTCTCTTTCTAGCCAATCTCCATTCCACAGAACCAGGTGGGCTACCAACTTGTTAATCCAGGGGGGATCAAAGCATTCAGGCCCCTTACTTCTAAGAGTCCACATTCTTCCTGTTGTTCCAATGCAGACCAGCTGGCCCAATCTCAATGGTTGTCATCTCTCAAACAATTGCAGGTGAACGGGCAGCAGTTTCGACCCAAAGATCTTTCTTTCTGTGCCATCTCCATCTGCTCACACCAGTCCATCTTTATGTCAAGCAACCCTGCACAGGTTCCCAGGACACAGGCAGGCAGAACACAGTAAGCCTCTCACGCAAACTGCTTCTGGCACAGTCCTGACCAAGTTCTTTCTCCCCCTCGTAAGCCAAACCTCACAGTCCATAGTTCTCAATACATTCAGGTCTTTCAATTCTGACCAGAATGATCCATGAAGCTGTACTCACAACACTGTGAGGCATCTCTTAGGCCGAGATTTCAAGTCCTTCCACATTCCTCCTGTAGATCACTTCCAAAAGACCAAAGCCACAAGATCAGGGTTCTAGCAGCAACAGATAACCCCACATCCTGGTACCAAAACTGTTGCAGTCAGCTTTCTCGTTGCTGCGCAGAAGAACCCAAACAAAAGCGGCTTGTGGAGGAAGGGATATATTTGGCTTACGGACTGGAGGGGAGACTCCATCCTGGCAGGGAAAATGATGGCATGAGCAGAGGGCTGGACATCACCTCTGCCACAGCACTGCAAACAATGGCAGGAAGGGTGTCAAATACTGGCAAGGGGAAGCTGGCTTATAACCCCATAAGCTCGCCCCCAACAACACAGCTTCATCGAGGTTGTAAAACCCAAACTGCCATCAGCTGAGGATCAATCTATCAGAACACATTCAATTGTTTGTGGGGGACACCTGTATCAAACCATGACAGTTAGGCTTGGCTTATGAAGGGAAGAAAGAGCTAGAAGTGATTTGTGTGAGAGGCTTGCTGTTTTCTGCCTGTGTCACGAGCATTTCAGCAGGGTTGAGTTTAGAAGAAGTGGACTGGTGTGAGAAGACGGGCATGACAGAAAGAAACAAAATTCAGGCTGCAGACAACAACCTGAATTCACCTACAGTTGTTTGAGAGATCACCGCCATTGTGGTTGGGCCATATGTTCTACACTGGGACAGAAATAATGTTGACTCTTAAAAACTGGGCTATAGAATGCTAAAGGAGTGCCCTATTCTTCAAAGTCAGCTTTATTTTTTTCCTGGAATACCAACTTTTGTAGCCTACCTGGTACTACGGGAGGATGACAAATGCAGGAAAGAAAGGGCCACTGGATTTGCAACATGGGTAATTGAAGATGGTCCCTAGGCAATGCGCAGGAGGGTCATGGTCCCTTCGGAATAGAGGCCATGGGGACCATAACATGAATGAAACCTGGGTTGCAATGGAGACCCCAGGAATTTTTGGAGATAACAGGGCTTTGGGACAATTGCCAAGGAGAGCTGCTTGTTTGGGATTGAATGTTCCCCAGGATTCAAGCAGCCCATCTGCAGGGGCAGAATTGTTACCCCAGAGACTTCATCACTGGTTACAGATGTCAAGTTTGGAGTTGTAGGAGTTGATGTTTACCATGTTTCTTTTAGATCTTGCATTGGTTCAATCTTTCCTGGCTGTGTCCAATGCCATCTTTTTCAGAGTGAATGTTTACTCCATGACATTGTTACGTGTTTTTGGTTTACAGGCTCACAGTTAAGAGAGATATTTGAACAATGTTGGGCTTGATAAAACTATATGTACTTTAAAGTTGGATTGAATACATTGCACTCACATCATGGATGGTTGTGAGTTTATGGAAGTCAAAGGTAGCATGTGGTGGTTTGAATCAGATGTCTCTCAGAAGCTCGTGTGTTTTGAATGCTTGGTCCCCAGCTAATGACAATTTGGGAAGTGGAGCCTTGCTGGAGGAGATGTGTGGTTGGGGCAGGCTTGGGGGTAATATAGTCAGTTGCTCCTGCTAGAGTCAAGATCACTCTTTCTGCTGTTATCCACTCACTGTGACAAGGAGGTGATGTCCAGCCTCTGCTCATGCCATGCTGTCCCCTGCCACCATGAAGCTTTCCCTTGAGACTGTAAGCCAAAATAAAAATCTTTCCTCCCATCAGCTTCTTTTGGTCAGGTGCTCTGTCCCAGCAATGAGACAGTAACTACAACAGAGGGAGACATTTTCTCCAGTGGTGTAGCCACTAACCAGTCTCTTGTGCTCTAGTAAATAATCCTTCACACATGCTCCTATAAACAACCTTAATAAAACTAATTGGGGCTCTCTTTCTCTCTCTCACACACACAACATGAAAGGAGATTAGTTTGGAACAGAAAAGGGATCCAGAAGTTTGGAAGGAGGACAACATCAGGTAATGTATCAGGATGTGAATATGGTTGAAATTATCGTATATAAGTATATTTTTGACAAGTATATGCCAAAAATATATAAAAGGAGCCAAGGAAAGGATTTATTTATGCAAATTACCTTCAGCTTTTCTCTTTCCTATTTGATTTGTGTACAGGAATAACTTCATAAGTGTTTGGGAATACCAACCAGATTGACGAGAAGCTGTTCTGTGTTTGACAGAAGATCTGTAGGATTGATGTAGCTTTTTCAAGCTTTTCCACAATGGTGAAGATTTCCAAAGTGGAGCCCATAATATGATGATACACAAAGATACCTTAAACACTCTAGGCTTTAATGGAACATCCTGACAGTGTGGATGCTTAATGTCACTGTATCTGTTTTTGCTCTAAGTGTTCAGTCAGGGTGATTTGAATATTACCAGCAATGTCTTTTTTTTTTTTGCATCACTCAGGCAATAATTAAAGAAGAATCAGTCAGAGAGATTCCACCAAGAAGCAGCTTATCTCTACTTCCATCGGATCTTCCTACTGTCATTTAAAATTTTCTCCAAGCTTGAAAGCCTTATGTCGGTGCTTTCACTAGTCTCGTTGTCACCTATCAAGCTCTGTATGCAGCCAGACATGCTCAACATTCTCTGGGTTGGTGGACACATAGACTCTCAGCATGTATATTCTCAATCCTGATGTCACAGAATTTATACCTTTCCTTACTAGATTCTAGGGCTATCTTCAAGGCTCTGGTCCCCATATTAGTGGTAAATTTGTCCAAGTAAAGGATTTTCTCATCTCTATGTTTTGTGCCTACCTCAGATGTCTGTTGGTTCACAGATGTTCTGTAAATGTGCTCATTAGTTAACTTTCAGCTTTAAATAACATCACCTCAATAATTGCTACATGTATAGTTTTTCAAGGTTATTTCCCCAAATGTTTTAAACTTAATTCCTCCTATAAACAATTTGAAGACGCTTCAAGGACAACATAAATATTATTTGTACATTATCTGTCACCTAAGCAGTGTCATAAAATGGTTTTGTCAACACGGTCACTTGATCCTTACCTTCAGAGACTTGTAAGCGTAACAATAAAATAGTGTATATACATACATATATTTCAGGCTGCAAGAACGTACAATATTAAGCTTTTTTGAGAAACAGTATAAGTGTGACAGTTTGTTGTACAGTGCCTGGCTGACTGGGCCACACTGTCATGTCTGGAGAGGCAGCTGTGGCCATTCTGCCTTGTACAGCAGCACTTATTTGTGAATTGTTAGTCCTTTGCCTTTAGCCTTCTTGTGAGCAGATTAATTACAATAGAAAAATGTGGACATTTTATAATGAGACTCAATTTATTCTGGAAATTGAAGACCATGTATAAGTGTTTTTCTTCTTGTATTTCCTGACAGGATTGATTTCAAATTGAGAGGCAAAAATAAATGTTAGAAATATCTAGAAATTGGTCCTAGAAATTAAAAACGATCACTCTCATTTTGAATAACATTTCCGTTAACTTCGAGACCTAGTCCTTATTTGCTCCACACTGAGGGTTCGTCGTTTGTCAGAGATTAATGTTTCCCCCTTTTCCATGCAAAAGATTAAAGAGGACATAAATATGGAACATTTACTTTTCATTAATCAAAGTTTTAATTCATCCATTTGATAGACACCAGAAGACAAATTGCCGTGTCAGAATTAGAATTATATAATGCAGCTAAAATGAAGTGGACAGCTTTATTTTAATTATGTAAAAGTCTCTACACTTTTATTTTGTGCTATTCTTGGTAGCAATGGCAAAGGCACTTGGTTGGGAGTTGTAGCTATGAACAGGGCAGGAGATGGGCCTGGGCAGGTGAAGGAGAATGGAGCAATCTTAGAGTGATAATACATTGGAACTGTGGAGCTATAAAAGCGGTTAATGATGAGCTCCTCATGCTTCTCACGCTAATATGGAGAAAAACAGATTTAGTGTAGTGAGTTGACAGAAGGTCACACCATCAGGAGGCTGAGAAGAACCCTAATCAGGAAAGGTGCCCTTTGTCACCCTGGGCAGTTCCTAAACTTTTCTCCCACCATGGAAATTTCCACAGCCTTGCCTTGGTGTGAAGACTTCAACTTAGGGGTAGAATTCACTTCATTTTGATGATCTTTATGACAGCTCAGGGTAAGGTCATCTGGACCCTTCTCAAGGAGCAGGATGTCTGCCAGTTCCTCTTCAGCACCTGTCCCACACCTGGCCAGCCAGTTCCCATCGGCTCAACCCAGAGCACAGCTCAGGTGGGATTTCCCAAGAGCAAGAACTGGAGCTAAATGCTATACCAACTCTAACTGGATTTGCTGACTCCTGGATGGTTTTGGCTTTGTACATAAAGGCAAAAAATTAAAAGTTGTAATTCTTAGTGTTTTGAAATCTGTGAAAAATTTACAAAATGATGTGTGTTGGTTGAAAAAATATGTATCATTGAAGAAATCTCCTTTCATTCATTTTTTCCTTAATCTATACTGTCCATTGGCATTACAGGGGTCACAGGCCAAGCTCTTTTTCCATGTGTATACAAAGAAAGCATTAAGGTTTTATTTTGTTATATCAAATGAGCTATATTTTGTATACTGACTTTGATTCCCCAATAGTCTTTCTTGCATTGTATTCCATATCTGTTCTTAATTACACAAGACTCCTTGTTGTTGGAATGTTGGGGTGTTGATAATTTTTGCATTTTAGGACTGAGTCATTATGTTGGTATTGTCACTGATGTGGCAAGATAGTTATACAAGTTATGGGAAGGAGGATTTCTTCTGTTTCATACTTTCAGAGGTTTCTGTCCATAAAGTTCTTGGCTTCATTGATTCTGAGCCCTGAGGAGGCAGAACATTGTGGCATTGGGCACATGTGGAGGAGGCAAATCACATTATAGTAAATAGGAAACAGAGAGGAAGGGACCAGAGGTCAGGAATAATCCTCAGGATACCCCCATCCACGATTCATTTCCTCTTACTACACCTACCATCTAAAGTTTCCACCACCTCCTAAAATAGCATCACCAGATGTGGAGAAAAAGCCTGTGTGTGTGGGGGGGGTATTTCATACCCAAATTATAATATTATTTCTGTTGTGTTATGAAAAGAAACCTTTGTAAACACAGTGGGGCATGTCTACCCGGGTCTGAGATGCCTTGATATGAATTCTAGTCTAAACAAGTTCTCAATTTGAGTCTAGAGATTTTTTTTGAGGTAGTGTCTTGCTCTATCCTATGCTGACCTGGAATTTACTACAAAGTCTCAGGGTGGCCTTGGACTCATTGTGATCCACCTACCTCTGCTGAGTGCTGGAATTAAAGGCATGCATCCTCACACCCAGCCTCAGTCTAGAGATTTTTATTCAGCCATTTCATTGAAGGTTAGAGATTTCTATGTGGGATCAAAGTAAGATTTCTAGGATTGGATAGTCAGTGAAGAGAATCTGAAGGAAGGGTGACATTGGTCCTTGATCTGATGAGGAAGAAGTGACATTAACAAGCAACCATGGTCTAACACCAATTAATGTCAATTACAAAATCAGAAATGCTCCATGTGCCTTCCTCATGTAGATGCCAGGGTATCTGAGTGAAGCAGGTCGGGCAACTGGCAGAGGTTTAACAGTATAAAGCTCTGGCAACTACCTCATTGAGCCAGTTCTAAGGAAAATGAAGTCCAGGAGCAGGAAGGTAGAGAATTCAGAATTTGTAAATCTAACTTATAAGGGGAAAAGAGCACAAACCTGGCCATGACCATGAGTTGCTGGACCATAACTTTGGAACTGAGTTAACGAATAATGAGGATACAGTGTAGGGATTTAGTCACAGGGAACTGCGTCTCAAGGCAGGAAATCAATTACGGATAAATTGAAATTTTCTATTAGAGAGGAACGAGAAGGCAAGCTTGAGTCCAGACTCTTATACTCCTTGTGGAGGGCAAAGCTTGGCCTCAGAGTCTGGGAGAGACAGTGTATTTGTAAAGATCAGGGCTTTTCAGGCATTGGACCTGAAGTGCCTTATACTATTGTTATGCATTAGTGGTGCTTTTGATTTTGTATTATCAAAAAGAAGTGACGTTTTGTTTATTAAGTTGTTCAGAATTCAATAGAGGGTTGGAAAAATACCAACCTAGCTGAATTGCATGAGAGAAGAAATAGAAGGTATGAACTGAAGGATAATCATGCAATAAACAAGGAGGAAAGAATTTCTTGGTGTGGCAACTCTAAGCGACTTATTAGATAGACTTCACTCAGTGGATATCAGGTGGAACCAATCCATTCTTGCCCATTCTCCGGAAGACTTGTCTCTTTGTCCTTTGTTCGTGAGCTGGATTCGGTCCCAGATGAGAGAGAGGAGAGAGACAGAGAGCGAGAGAGGAGAGAGGAGAGAGAGAGAGAGAGAGAGAGAGAAAGAGAAAGAGAGAGAGACAGACAGACAGAAGAGAGATAATGTGTTCTTCTTTTTGTTGTTGCCATTCTGAAATTATCACTTTAATCAGTTTTCCTTTCTGTTCATAATACTTTTGCTTTATGTAGTTGGCTTACAAAAAATTTTTATTGGTTTTGTCTATGGTGGCTTACATTTTAATTTCTGATACACATGTCACCTTACTTTTTACTTTTGATATAAACTGTTCCCAATTTATTTCTAATATCTGGTAGGTGTTCATGGCACTTCCAGGTTAAGGTGAGATCTTACTGTTTTCCTGCTCTTTCTGACTCTATGAATCGTCATGGCACACGAAGAATGACAACTCCCAGCTTCTCCTTCATTCAACTTTATTCCTCTCTTTACTTCCTTTCAGGGTTTTCTTTCCAATATGAAATACTGCCTGTGCTCCTTTCCCACTGTCCACTCTAGTTGTTTCCTTGAAACTATAGCTGTCCAATGGAAGCAGAAAGATATGTGGTACTGTTTGAACCATCTGGGGAGTGGTGGTGCCTCAAAGTGAATTACTGCCATGGAGAGAGACTTGCTGAGTTTTCTTCTAGTGCAGGCTCTGAGAACTTCTGACCTGAGACCAGACAATAAGCATTATTTTTCTTTGCCATATATATTCTCCCTTTTCCTGACACCAGACTCTTCTTTGTAACAACCATCTCTTCTTTATTCTTCAGTACTAGTAAAGAGGGGGAAGAGTGAAGCAACAGTTCCAATCAAGCACCTTTTTCTATAGTGATGCTTTCTCAGATAATTTGATATATCAAGAACGTGGCCAAAAGATAGCTTTTTGTACCCTAGCTCATCTTCGTCATGGCCACTAATGGTGACAGCTGCTGTGACAAAGTTCCCCTCAGTCTTTCAAAGGGCTCTTTGGCTCCATGAAGGAGATGAGTGGCTCTGGCAGGGCCAAAGTTTTGTATGCTCTTCCTCTGGTCAGTGTGATGTGTGAGCCAGGCAGAGCCAGTAAGAGCTCAAGGACCTCCACATGGGCCTCGAGGTCCATTCAGCTCAGCTGAAACAAGAAAATACAAAGAGAAAGAGCAACAAATCTTAATAGTATTGTTCTCACCTTGGACTAAGCTCTGCCTGCACAATTATCCTCACTTTTTTTTTTTTTGCTTTGTCTGGATTTGTCATCTAACTAAGTTATTTAGTTGGTATGGTGGTTTGAATTTAGATGCCCCTCATAAACTCATGTGTTCTGAATGCTAGGTCCCCAGCTGGTGGCAGTTTGGAAATTGGAGCCCTGCTGAAGGAGGTGTGTTGTTGGGGGTGGGCTTAGGGGTGTTATAGCCAGCTTCCTCTCAGCTCACTTTCATGCTGTTGTTTTCCACCTTCTGTGTCAAGGAGGTGATGTCCAGCCTCTGCTCATACCATGCTTTCCATTGCCATCATGAAGCTTCCCTGTGAGAATGGAAGCCAAAAGAAACCCTTTCCTCCCGTCAGCTGCTTTTGGTTGGGTAATCTGTGCCAGCAACGAGAAGGTAACTACAGCAGCTGGAAGTAGACACTGCTGCCACAGTGGCAGAGGAATGCATGATTTCCCTGCTCTATTGATTGTTTTGTTACCTACAGTTGTGGCACCAAAGGATTTATTGGCTATTGATTATTTCTCATTCCTATTTTACCTTACAGTTAACCAAAAATCCATGATAATTTTTATAGTACAACCCTACTCATCTCCAGTTTTCTATTTTTGGCTCTTATAAATGTTTAGTAGGGCTGAGTGAGCGGGAATGATTGCTACCCAAGCACACTTTAAACTGGAAAGGTGATGCTGATGGCTGAGCTTGGTCACACACTCATTTTCACAATATTTCCCAGTCATCTCATCTTGATCCCTTCTTAATTAGGCTTTTATTATTCAGCTGCGTGTAGCAGACACTCAAGTTAGAGTAGCTTAAAGTAATTATTCTATTTTCTCCCTCATGTAATAATGACTCAGAAACGAGTACTGTGGGGCTGGCAGAGTGGTGCTATGATGTCACTGCGAACCTGGTTTCATCTTCCATTCTGCTCAAATGTCTCAAGCACGGGTTATCATCCTGAAGGTTTCTTGACCTTAGCTCACAATTCCAAACAGAGAATAAAAGACTGAAGAACAAACATCCATGCACTTTAGTAAATGATTTTTTCTGACACCCTACCTGGTGTCTTTTTCTCATTCATTTCCTATTGGTTCCAATTGTCACATAGTAACCCCTAGATGCAAACAAGGCTGGGAAGTATAATGTATTAGTTAGACACATGGATATGCCAAATAGTGTTCTTTTGGTAAGAAAGGAGAGAATGGATATTGTTTGGGCAGCTGATAGTCATACCTGCAAGGAGACTAGGTATTAGGGCAGTAATTGAAAGCCTCATTTCTGGAATTCTTAATGCAACATCCTTTCTAGCAAAAATCACTTCAAAGTGGCTCAAAGGCCTCAATGAAAGACTTAAAATTTAGACGTAGAGGAAAACAGGGAAAAGACTTCAAGATCTAGACTTGGGCACAGGTGTTCTGAAAAGGATCCCACTAGTTTGGAGAATAACTCTAAGAACTTACAAACAGGATGGAATTAAATTAAATAGCTCCTATACAGCAAAGAAAAAAAAATGAGTGAAAGACAGTACACAGAATGGGAGAAAAACTTGGCAAAGTACATCTGACAGAAGATTAATATCTAGACTACATAAAACACCAAAACCCAAACAACCCGATCAATATGTGGGCTGATGGAATGAATAGACATTTCTCTAAAGATGAAATATAGATGGCCAATAAGCCTCAGAAAAAATATCCAACATCCTTAGGAAAACACCAATTAATACTATATTAAGATTCTATTTCACCCTAGTCAGAAGACAATCAACAAATGCTGGTGAGGATGTGAGGAAAAGGAAACCCACATGCATTGCTGGTGGGAATGTAAATTGTTCTAGCTACTATGTAGATCACTATAGAAATTCCTTAAAGAATCCTAAATCTAGAACTACAGTATAATTCAGCTATCTACTCCTGAGTATATAATCAAAGGGCTGAAAGGCAACATCACAGAGATAACTGCTGTTTACAATCATCAAGTTATGGAATCAGCCCCAGAGTTCATCACCAGATAAATGAACAAAGAAAACAGAACACTTACACAATGGAGCTTTATCCAGCCATAAAGGAGAAATAAGTGATGCCATTTGCTGGAGAATGGATGGAAATAGAGATCATTGCATTGAACAAACTAAATCAGACGCAGAAAGACAAATACTACATGTTTGTATCATTTGTGTGTCTTAGAATTCTTCACAGATTTGTAAAACCATAGGTATAGGTATATATACATGGGATGAAATCAAAAGGGATCCTGGGGCAGGAAGGAGTCTAATGGGAAAGAGAAATGTAAAGGGAGAGGTATGAATATGGTCAAAGTACATATGTACTTTGAGTTATTTGTCTATATGGAACTCAATATTATGTCCAATGAACATATGCTAATCAAAATAAAAAAGTAAAAAAAAATTTATCATTAAGTGACACACAACTATATGTTAAAAACAAAGAAGAAAACAACTCATCCCTTCCTAGTTATTTGAATCTCTCATTTTAAAATTTTAAAATAATTATGCTTATTATCATAAACTTTACAGTATGAACATACTGTATATTGGTCATATTCCCATTGGGCTGTACATTTATACCTCTTTTGCCCAACCCCATTCCTCTGAGGACTCTCCTCAGTGTGGTTGTTGGTATTCACCATGGAGTCATGAACGTACTAAGTCTCAGTGGTGGGGACAATGTCTTGGGATACAGCTTCCCAGCTTGTGGCTCTGACAAACTTTTCACCCCATCTTCCACAGTGTTCATGGAACCTTTGGGGGTTGTTTTATAAGTCTCCTTTAGTGTTGAGCTCTCTGTATCCTCCCAATCTATACTATGGTGAGGGGCTGGAGATTAAGAAAACCACCTGCACAGAAAGCTGAGATCCTGGCAAGAGATGAGCCACCACAGTCATATCGTGGAGGATCCATAGGGAACCTTGCAGAGAATGACGGGATGAACAAGGGACCCACAGCCACAGCCATTCAATCAACACAGGATAAGCCAGTGAGACAGAAACCAATGATTCTCAACACAAAACCCCCTAAGCTCACAACATTAAAGCATCCTTAATACTCACCCACCACGACTCAGGGAACTGAGTGGAAGAAGGGGCAGAAAGATTGTGAGAGCCATCTCAACAGAGAATTCACAGAGGAAGAAACACAAATGGCCTTTGCTCACCTGAGAAAGTGCTCAGCATCCCTAAGTATCAGGGAAATGCAAATCAAAACCACGATGAGATACCACCTTACCCGGTCAGAATGGCAGTAATAAAGAAAACCAACAACAATCATTGCTGGCGAGGATGTGGGGGAAAAGGAACCCTCATAGGTGGGAGGATAGGTGATTGATTTGAGACCTCTCTGTCTTCATTATGAAGGCCCCCTGAGGACTGCCTTCATTGTGTCCCATAAGTTTTGTAAGGTTGTGTTCTCATTATCATTTGTTTCTAGGAAATTCTGAATTTCCTGTCTGATTTCTTGTTTGACCCATTCATTGTTCAGGAGTGAGTTGTTCAGTCTCCAATATCTATTGAAATTTTTGGATCCTCTTCCATTGTTAATTTCTAGCTTTAATGTGTTGTGGTCCAATATGATGCAGGGTATTACATTGATCTTTCTGAATTTGTTGAGGGATGATTTATGGCCCAGTACGTGGTCAAGTTTGGAAAAGGTTCCATGTGGTGCTGAGAAGAATGTGTAATCTGTGTCCTTTGGATGGAATGTTCTGTAAATGTCATTAGCTGTTTTCTTGTGAATAGCACAAAAAACTTGAGAAAATATTCTTCTGAGATTAGGAAACAACTATCTGATTCTCTAAATTGTTCAGATTGCTGATGAACTAAGTAGTCAAGTTCACATTTGTTTACTCATAATCATTAACCAAAAATAAAAGTTTGAGTTATAGCTATATCCAGAGAACTAGTTTTAACACTTCTATCAGCACTCCAGGCCTGGAACATAAGGGGACAATCGTCATGCTTTTTGCCTAAAGCTGTATATGCCAGAGAGAAGCAACAGAGAACTTGTTTTATTTGTGATGCCAGCATCCAGCATCCAAGAGCAGGCCTGACTCTTGCTTCTTCTTCTTCCTCCCCCTCTTCCTCCTTTTGTCTTCTCCAGTAAAACTTTCCTGGCACCAGGTTCTCTAACTCTTTAGTTTGCAAGTATTTTTCTTAACCCAAGTTACACTTGTTGTATTTTTTAAGACAATGGTTATCTGGCAGGTTATATTTGGTCTCCTATGAAGCATTCTGCAGGCTTTTGGGACAATCACAGGGGCTCCAGCTGCAGGATCTCTCTGATCCTCCTTTCTCCCATTGCTAACTGTGGGATTGGAACTCACACATCTTCTTTCTCCTCAGGCAATGCTCTGATGAACAAGCAATAAATGTTTATTATACCCTCTTTCCTAGGCAAGGACTTGACTTCAGTGTACGGGATTACTGAAGCTTCTCAAAGATTCATCAATTTACGGGAAATGAACCAAAATAAGTTGAAATGTGTAGTTAGCTATTTTTGAAGAGAAGTAGAATTCTTTAGGAGATTGAATCACGAAAATTGGGCATGGTCTCCCAGCTCAGCAAAATCATTTTACTGAGTCGTTTGTCTTGCCAGCCAATGACATGGTTGGCTCCTACTGCTGTTTTCCAGATAGGGAAAAATCTCATTAGCTTAGAAGCCACCAGTGTGTGTAACTTGAACAAAGGCTAGCCTGGGGTCTACCTGTCTATCATTTATATGAAGAACAAAGATGATTTCGTGAACAGTTAAACAAGCAGGGGAAAGCAGTAGTGTTGCAAATTCATGCGTTAGCAAGGAACTTACAGATTTCTGTGCCACTGTTACTAGTTAGTTAACCTTTAATGCAGATCTTGTATGTCTCCAATTGGTAGAGCTGTGTCAGTTGATAGGTGTTACCAATTTACTCAAAAATCACATTTGTATATCTTCAAATATCACCTAAGAGTCATATTTTTAATCTTGTTCATTTACTTTTGTGGCATTGGGGATTGAACCTAGGGCTTTGTGTATTCACTACCACTGAGCTACATCCCATACCTTCACTGGTTTAGGTAGACATTATCTCTCACCTGAGCTCAATTAGGTAGTATGATATGTGAATTTAGAAAGTTTTCAAATATTCCGTAAATTGCCTATAAGCTTACTGGAACATATTTCTTACTGCTATTAAAATATCATAACAGCATTTCCTCCCCTCCAGTCTCATAAATAACCCTGCAGCTGTGAGTACATAGTTGTGTGAGTGTGGCTGTGAGCATGTGCTAGATGAGAGGAGAATCTGGAATCTTCTCTCCCTGCATTTCCTCTTCTTAGTCTTGTTTTCTGTGTTTGTGCACTTTTCTGTTGCTTCAACAAAATATACTTTATAAGATTGATACTTTATGAAGTACAAAGTTTATTTTTGTGCTCATGATTCTGATGGCTGGAGTGTCCAAACAGCATGATGCTGACATCCTGGTGAGGGCCTCCTGGCTTCACTGCAGTAGGAAAGGATGCTGGCTGCATGCAGAGGACCCAAGCATGTAACCACGCACTAACTTACTTCAAGAGACCAGGACTGATCACTCTTGGAGTGCTGGGGCTACAGGTGTCCACCACCACACCTGGCAGTTGATCAGGTTTTTAAAGCTTTCCATCAACTCCTTAAACAATTAGTGAAGTATTCCTCTGTGCTCCCATGTTACTCCGCACAAATCTCCTCTGTAGTTATGGTGACTTGGTCATTATTTCTTTTTATGATGGCTTAGATTTTCCTAGCCAATAAGATATTTAGATTTAAATGAATTATAATTAAATAAAAATCAAATATTCATACCATCAGTTCCAAGAGTTGTATTTCAAGTGCTCTATAGTTACTTCTAGCTAGTGGCTGACCATAGAAGAAGATATAAAGCATTTGCATAATTACAGAACATTATATTGGACAGCTTGGTCATTGAGTTTGGACTATGAATAATTATATTAACAATCTTTTTATTCCCTGCCTTTAGTGTAGTGCTGAAAATAGATGCTTAATAAATATTGAATCAATGAATGAATTAAAGAATAATAATTCCTTTATTTTAGGAGCTTTTAGTCCAAGGTGGGGTGATCCCATTGCTTTGAACCTATACGAGGATCCCAGATAGTAATGGTGGTAAACCACTCATCTTATTACTAAAGAAGTAGAGACTGAGACACTGGGGTCACATGGTCTTCTTGGAGGGCATGTCCCAATTCCCAGGGACCTAAATACATTCCATAAAGCTCTGCTTCCCAAAGTCTAGCCAAGGGCATTGCCCTGGGGATGTCAAGCCTTTAACCCATGAGCCTCTGGGGGACACTACCTTATTCAAACCACAGTGATAATTATGATGACATTTTTTTGGCAAGCATATTGATTCTCTATGTTTTCCTTGCCCATATCCTTTCTCACCTCTTCCTCCTCTTCAACTCTTCATCATTAGCAGGGGTCTGATGTTACATCACCTCTTCTCAGCTCCCAGACACAAACCATGCCTGTCTATGATGGTTATGGTTAACTCCTTCCCTTTGCTGGTGATTTTGCTAGATGTAGGTAGGGAAAATGACTCAGTATTGGCCTGTAAGATTCAGGATAAATCTGCTGAGAAAATTCTGGGGGAAAGTTTCTCTCATTAATAAAAACAGCAACATGGGAGGGGGCAACATGCCTTTTATTAGCTTGCTGTTCTCATCTACCTGCCATCTGAAAGGCTGGAGGGGAGGCAATAAAGGCTATGAATTGCAGAGCAGAGAGAAGGAAAGAGCCTGGGGCTGAAGTGTTATTATGTAGCTGAAGTCAGTGATCAGACTGCCGCAACCCTGGGCTTCTCATTTTGTGATGTAATAAAATTCATATTGTCTGGACCTTGTCAGATTCTCCATCTCTTGCAGCTAAGATATCAGAACTAATTCAACTCTTCTTTGGTCATAAAGGTTATGATCCTGAAAGCCCATTCATTCCTTCATGCATTCAATAAAGATTAATGGAGCCTGCACATACCAAGCATTGCCTAGGTGCTGAGGACCCAGTAGTGTGGAGATGAGACAATGGGCTGATACTAGGGAATGTGCTAGAAAAAGTGTGGCTAGAGTATAATGGGGGAAGTCTTCAGGTAATGAGACAGTAGGAACCAAATTATGCACAGACCTATAGGTCAGGCTGAGGGTTTTGAATCTTATTCTGTAATGGGTAGGACACACTGATGAATTTAAAATAAGAGTGACAATCAGATTTACATTTTTTAAAGACACTCTGGCTTCTGTGCAGAAAATTCATTGAAGACAGTCAAGAGTGGAGGCAGAAAGGATAGTTTTTTATAATAGTCCAATGGGAGAGGAAGCAGCTTTGGACAAAGGCAGTAGTCATAGAAATAGAGGTAATTATGTGACTTCAGGTTTGAATTTAGTGGTAGATTATTAGGCATGGTGAATTGATTTGACCTGAGTAGAAAGGAGAGAGAGAGAGAGAGAGAGAGAGAGAGAGAGAGAGAGAGAGAGAGAGAGAGAGAGAGAGAGAGAGAGGGGGGGAGGGGGGGGGGGAG
>PVHP010040487.1:0-15835 GCA_004024765.1 Zapus hudsonius | reverse complement strand
TGGGGAAAAAATAAATCAAAGTATAAAACGGCAAAGGGATAATGAAAATGGGGGGGGTTAATTAGAAAGAATGAATAAGCAAAACCAAACCTTAAACTGAAACAATCAATCAGTAAATATCACAGAAAAATATGGTAACAGAACAAGAGGAAATCACCAAAGTGGCAAAGGAACTTACTAAGTCAATCCAATAGGTCACAGATACCCAACAGTGCCTTCAATGATCAATTCTACCTTCTCTCCAAATCCAAGTCCAAGTGCCCTCCTAACCACTGACCACTTCTCTGCACTGACAAAAATCAGCCAGGTCAGGGGTTTATATAGGCCCAGCGTTCATCCATCACAATGACTCCTTGTGATGTCAGAGCAGGAATGGACCAATCACAGCCCAGCACATGTTATGGTCATTTTTTTTCTCACTTTTTGGTCCCAAGAACTGTTTTCATTTCTTTTCTCATTGCTCTGACCAAATGTTGAAGTCAAACAAGTCATGGTAACTGCACTTACTTACAGTTCCCAGGGACCAAGGAGGTTCTTGGTCTCTAATTTCTAGATTTTTTTTTTCACCAAAGGCCTGATTATCTTCACTGTTTCCTCCCAGAGAGGGGCTGCAATGAGTCTGATAGCCCACCAGTGTTACTGATCCCACTTAAGTGAGCCTTCTTACCTGGGAAACAACTAATTCCAAATATAACTTGGTCCAGATCAAACTGTTCTCTGAAAGATCCTTTATCCCCTGACCTACAGTTAGGATCACAGAGCTGGGCCCAGGCAGTTGAGGTCTGCCCCATTCTCTCTCTACTGCTCCTCTGTCATATGCTGTTCCCTGTGGCCCCAACACTCTCCTCTGTTTCAGGAGATCACCTACAGATTAAAACCGGGCGTGGTGGCGCACGCCTTTAATCCCAGCACTCGGGAGGCAGAGGTGGAGGATTGCCGTGAGTTCAAGGCCACCCTGAGACTACAGAGTGAATTCCAGGTCAGCCTGGACTAGGGTGAGACCCTACCTCGAAAAACCAAAAAAAAAAAAAAAAAAAAAAAGGTCAGAAACAAATTTCCACCCATATACACACAAGTCAAGTGTGCTGGTGGCAAGACTTTAATCCCAGCACTTGGGAGGCTGAGGTATGAGGACATCACCAGGTGGTCAAGGCCAGTTTAGGCAAGAGTGAGACCCTATCTTGAAACCACATACATACATACATATGTATATCTTATCTTGTGGGCCACACATAGATAAGCAGGGTGCCAGATTTGCCCTTTGGACTGTAATTTACCAATCGCTGGGCAAGATCATCTTTTGATGAAATACAGTAGCTTCATAATTGACTTCTCAGCTTCTAATCTCCCCTTCACCCCAATCTATTTTCTGTGATGCCCCATTACCCTCAGAATGACCCTTATAATGTTAATAATGTTCACTGTAATCTGATCTCTGCTTATTTCTTGAATCTCATTTCTCATCATTTACCCCCTGAAACTACACATACCTCAGTCAATTCACCACATGACGAAATTCTCCAGGCATTTGTGCTGCTTCTTCCAGGCGTCTCCACAGGCTTGCTTCTCTCTAGAAACTCTCCTACTTCTCCATCAAGTCACATTTTTTTTTTTAAGGAAATGATCCCCTAACTCAGTGACACGTTCTTTTTTTTTAGCTTTATTTTTTTATTTTCAATCAGAGAGATACAGAGAGACAGAGAGAGAGACAGAGAGAGAGAGACAGAGAGAGAGAGAGAGAGAGAGAGAGAGAGAGAGAGAGAATGCACCAGGGCCACCACCTTGTGGGTCTGGTTTATGTGGGACCTGGGGAATTGAACCCAGGGCCTTAGGCACTGGAGGCAAGTGCCTTAACCGCTAAGCCATCTCTCCAGCCCTCAAGTCACATTTTATACATTGTTTCCTTCCTATTTTCTCAAACCTTAAAATCTGGTACGTGTTTGTTCGTATATTTTTACAATTGAACTGATAAACCAGAACTCAATGACTGCCCTTTTCTTCTGAGTATTCAGAATGCCAATGCTAGGCATACATTGATGAAGATATCGTTTGTTATGTTAACCTTTCCAGGAAAGTATTACCATCATTTTAGAGATGAGAAAACTAGAACCCAGGAAGCATGAGTAGTTTTTCCCAAATCTACACAGTCCCCAGCCTCAAGAATATCAATAGCAGTGGGTTCATAAAAATCTATCTTCCTCACCTTCGGATTAGAAATCTTCTGGCCAGTGTGGTGGCACTTGCCTTTAATCCCAGCACTCAGAAGGCTAAAGTAGGAGGATCCCCATGATGTTTGAGGCTAGCCTGGGGCGACAGAGTAAACTTTAGGTCAGCCTGTGCTAGAGTGAGACTCTACCTTGAAAAAACAAGAAACCAAATCCCCCAAATAATTTAAGACAGGCTGGGGAAATGGTTCCGTTGTGCTTGCTTGCAAAGCCTGTTGGCTTGGTGTTTGATTCCCCAGTTCTCACAATAAAGTGGTACATGTATCTGGAGCTCATTTGTAGCAGCAAGAGGCCTTAATGTTCTCATATTCTCTCTCTCTCTCCCTCTCTCTCCCTTATAAACAAATAAATCATTAAAAACAAATTGAACTCTTCATCCTTAGCCTAGTCTTTCTTTGTTGAGATTTTTGTTTGGTTTTGGTTTTGGTTTTCAAGGTAGGGTTTCTCCAGGCTAATCCTCCCTCTGAGATTAAATTGTCACCACGCCCAACACAAGGAATATTTTTTTAAACTTCTTGGTCTAGGAGGGAATACTTAGATATTTTTTAGGGGATGTTTTATCCAATTGATGCACCTCTTAAAAATCGTCCCTGGGGCTGGAGAGATGGCTCAGCGGTTAAGGCACTTGACTCTGGTGCCTAAGGCCCTGGGTTCAATTCCCCAGGACCCACATATGTCAGACCCACAAGGTGGTGGCCCTGGTTCTCTCTCTCTCTCTCTCTCTCTCTCTCTCTCTCTCTCTCTCTCTCTCTCTCTCTCTCTCTCCATATGTATCTCTCTACTTGCAAGTAAATAAATAAAATATTAAAATATATATTTAGAAAAATAGTCCCTGAGTCAGGTGTGGTGGCACATGTCTTTAATGCCAGTACTCTGCACTCTGGAGGCAGACATAGGAGGATTGCCATGAGTTTGAGGCCACCCTGAGACTACATATCGAATTCCAGGTCAGCCTGGAATAGAGTGAGTTCATCTCGGTGGGAAAAAAAAAATAGTCCCTGTTATCCCTTTCTACGTCCCTAACCGGCTCCCTCTCATTTCACATAGTAGCAATTCCAAATTTTCATCACTCACTTGACAGGCTCTTTCTCACTATCTTCTCTAACAGTGAAAGGGTGAGCAATCAAATTTAGGTCTGAGGCTATTTTAGTTCTACCTGTTTGACTCAACCTGCTTGACCAGAAACATCTCAGTCCTGTGACACTGAGCCCCTGGGTGTCTATTGGTGACAAAAAGATTCTGACACCCTCAGCTTCTACCACAGGTCATAGGAACAAGTGGGGGTGGTAAAGAAATATTAATTGTCCTAAGACAGATAGGGATTCTTCGATAATGGAGAAATAGGCATCCCCGGGGTAAATGGGCTGTGTTCCAAAAATTCAATTTTACATTGACTGTTTGGAATGCAGAACACATTTTCCCTTAGAAACAATGCCATGAATAATTGTGGTTATTTTTCAGAAAAGTCCACACCACCGAGTTTAACCCATAATGTAACAGAAATATCTGCTAAGACATTTCAGATTTGCATGGAGAACATCCCTGAATCCTCATAATTCTGAATTATAAATAAGCTGTGTACATAGCTGCCACTCCAACTAGACTGTGAACTCTTTGAAGTCTGGAAACTGTTGAATTATTCATTTTGTATTCTGAATGCCTGGCATATAACTGGCAATAAACGTTGCTCACATAAATGAATGAACAAATTTAATAGGCATTTGAACAGTATTGAAAGTATTTTGGGAATAAAAACAGTAGCATTAGACAGGTACCATACGTTGTGTCTGGCACCATGCTAGGGTAGCCAATAGAGCAAGATGCTTTGCTAAGGTTAGAATCAGAGAAGAAGAGGCTGAAAACATGCTTGATATTTGAGGTATGAAATAAATGGATGCTGAAAGTGCCATGTGTTTTTGAATGATATAAATGCATACATGTGTTGATTTAAAAGATGCTAGATGAAAATATCCACAGCAATAGATATGAAAAGCTTTCCCTTAGGTTTTAAGATTGAAGAGAAGATGAATACGACCACAATTAACAGAGCAGGGGATGGAGGAGGAATTTTGGTAAATTTGAGAGGAATGGTCAGGAAAGAATAGAAGGACTGGTCTGGATTAGACCCTGGTTTAATCTCATCTGGTTACTGCCTTCTGTAAAGAAGTATTGTTTTGCAACTGGGGATGTAGCTCACTTGGTAGAGTGCCTGCCAAGCACCCTGTAAATGGAACATAGTGGTACAGGTTTGTAATCCCACCATTAGCATTAGGAGGATCAGAAATTCAAGGTCAATTTGGATTATGTAGCTAGTTAGAGACCAGCCTGAGTTACATGATATCTTGTCTCAAGAGAGAGAGAGAGAGAGATAGAGAGAAGAAGGAAGGATGGAAGAAAGGAAGGAAGGAAGGAAGGAAGAAAGAAAGAAAGAAAGAAAGAAAGAAAGAAAAAAAGAAAGAAAGAAAGAAAGAGCCAATAAAGGAGTTGGGTTTGGTACCTCCCACCTTTAATCCCACCACCCAGGAGGCTGGAGTAGGAGGATCACTGTGAGTCAGTTCCACTTCCAGGTCAGCCTGGGGTAGAGTGAGACCCTACTTCCAAAAAATAAAATAAAATAAAATAAAATAAATAAAATGAAAGCAAAAGAAAGAAAAAGAAAACAGAAAATTCTCAATAAGTTTTTAAATATAAAAAATAAAAAGTATTGTTCTATCCAGTGCCTGAATTTATTTATTTATTATATGTGTGTGGATGGGTAGATAGATAGATGGCTATAGATAGGTAGATTGGTAGGTAGCTAGGTAGATAGATAGATAGATAGATAGATAGATAGATAGATAGATAGATAGAGAATGTGTACGACCAGAGCTTCTTGCCACTGAAAATGCACTCCAGATGCATTTGCCACTTTGTGTGTTTGGCTTTATGTGAGTAGTGGGAACTCAAACCTAGACTGGCAGGCTTTGCAAACAAGCACTTTTAACCATGGTGCAATCTCTCCAGACCCCTGATTTTATTAAAGTTTTCATTTAAAGTGTTATTACTGTTCATAGATTGAGGTTAATTGGATTGATTACTTTCTTCAATGACAGTAGGTTAAGTATTTGATAAAATTTTATTAGGTAGGTGTAATGGTGAGAGCAATGGGCTGGAAGGGCGAGTCAAACTGCAGACAGTAGGAGAGGCAACTGGACGAAGAAATAAGAGAAGCCAGAGATACAATGACACATGTTAATGAGAATGCCATGATAAAACTCATTGCTTTGGATACTAAACTTTTAAAATTAATGTCATATGTGATTACAAAAGAGGAGGGGCTGTAGAGATGGCTCAGCTGTTAAGACACTTGCCTGCTGATCTTAAGGAGCCGGGTTTGATTCCCCAGAGACACATAAAGCCAGAAGCATAAAGTGAGGCATTAATCTGGAGTTCATTTGCAGTGGCTAGAGGCCCTGGTGTGACCATTCTCTCTGTGTCCCTCTTCTGTGTTTCTCTGCTTGCAAAAAATAAATATATAAATAAATGAAATTTGAAAAAAAATTAAAAATATATGCATACATTATCATATATATATATATACATATATATATATATATATATATAGAGAGAGAGAGAGATCTGTTAATAATGTGTTGCTTTAAAAAACTTAGATGGGGCTGGAGAGATGCCTCCAGTGCCTAAGGCCCCGGGTTCAATTCCCTAGGACCCACATATGCCAGACTCACAAGGTAGTGGCCTGGTGTTCTCTCTCTCTCTCTCTCTCTCTCTCTCTCTCTGTATTTCTCTGCTTGAAAAAATAAATAATTTTTTAAAAACTTATGGCCAGGCATGGTGGCACATGCCTTTAATCAGCACTCAAGAGGCAGAGGTAGGAGGATTGCTGTGAGTTTGAGGCCAGCCTGAGACTACGTAGTGAATTCAAGGTCAGCTTGGGCTAGAGTGAGACTCTACCTTGAAAAAACAAAAACAAAAAGAAAAACAAAAAACTTAAATGGGAGCAGGAGAGATTGCTCAGTGGTTAAGGCCTGCAAAGCAGAGGACCCAAGGTCGATTCCCAGTGCCCATGTTAAGCCAGATGCACAGGGTGGCACATGCATCTGGAGTTCGTTTACAGTGGCTGGAGACCCTGGTGAGCCCATTCTCTCTCTCTCTCTCTCTCTCTCTCTCTCTCTCTCTCTCTCTCTCTCTCTGTCTCTGTCTCAAACAAACAAACTAATTAATTAATTAATTGTTTAAAAAAAGAAACAGTCTTATGGGCTGGAGATATGGCTCATCATTTAAAGGGGCTGCTTACAAAGCCTGCCAGCCCAGGATTCAATTCCCCAGCTACCCAATGGCAAAGGACCCTGGGGTGTGCATGCATGCACACACAAACATCTGTGCAAATAAAAAAAATAAGTAAAGACATACACCAAAGGCAGATATGATGGTACACACCTGTAATCACAGCACTTGGGAGTGAAATTTGGAAGATCAGAAGTTCAAGGTTATCTTGGGGGTACATCGCAAATTCAAGAGAACCTGTGTCAAAAAACAATTAAAAAAAAAGATACAGACCAAAATAGCAATTTTTTTCTGGACATTGAGATTATGAAAAATAGCCATTTTGCTTATTATACCCATTATGAGACAACTTTCCTTTTCTGCCCTTTCGCCTTATAGGTACCTCATTGTACTGTTGTTGGCTTAGCCCTGTCTTCTCCACTTAATGTAACTGTTAGAAAGTCAGAATTTATTCTCTCGTCTTTTTTCTCATTGCCTAGCATAGTGTATAATAGATCATGGACATTCAGTAATTCTGATTTTAAGAAATGTGGTGTCTATAAAGCTACCAGTACAGGCTTGGACAAATGCTTGTTTTTTCTTTAGGGACAGGCATAAAACCCCTTTCAAATTTTAAAGACATTTCTCACTTCATCTTCATCAACGTCAATTCTAAGGTACTTAATAAAACCAGAAGCATGGATTGATTTAAAACACTCAGAATATCGACCACCAAATTTGTTTTATTATTATTATTGATTGCACTCTAGCACTTTGGAGGCAATGAAGTAAATGCAGAAGGAGTTGGAGTTATGCTTTCAAAGAACAAAGACCAAGGTGTGGGAAGATGGCTCAGCACTTAAAGGTACTTGCTTGCAATGCCTACCATCCTGGGTTCAATTCACAAACCACCCATGTAAGTTGGGTTCAAAAAAACATAGAAGAGTCTGTGACAGTTTCAGGCAAGCTCCAAAAATGCCCTCCCCTTGAGTGGGAGGTGTCTAGCTAGAGCTCAAACCTAGGCGCTAAACCTGATTGGTCAGATATGAACCAACCACCTGTCTCCTTGCTCACCTAAAGTGGGAAATACTGAGCAGATAATTGTCTCTTCTTTTACATGGTGTCCTAGAAGGACCTCTGACTCTCTAGGGAACTGTAAGGTCTCCCCAGGGGCTGGATTTCTCTTCCACATGAACCTTTCCTTCTCATGATCTTTCCTTTTCTTGCTTGTTTAGCTGATTGGCATAGATTTTGTTAAAACCTCTCCCCGGTGTTCTCCCCACATTGGTGGCTGGACGTGGTGGTTGGGCTCTTTCCCAAATCCTCTGAACTGACTCCAGTCTAGAATAAACATGTGTGATAAGAAAATGCTCTCTGTCGAAGTGGTCCAATTCTTTGGCTTTTTGAGACACAAACTCTGGGGGAAGTACAGCAGTGAAGCCAGGGATGTTCACCCCTGTGCCCAGTCCCCGCTACAAGTCTGGCATTTGTTTGCAACTAGTGTACCCCCCCCACACAAATAAACAAATAAATAACAGGTGGGCAGTAAGAGAAACTTGCTAGTCGGTTGGGATCTTTAAAAAATTATGAAATATCTGTTTGTCTTTTTGAGTCAAGATCTCAATCTAGCCTATGCTGACTTTGAATCACTATGTTGCCCAGGCTGGCCTCAAACTCATGATATACCTCCTCCCTCAGCCTCCTGAGTTCCGAGTTCTGGGATTAAAGACTTGTACTTGCACATTGGGCTTGGGATCATTTAAAAAAATTTATTTACTTATTTATTTTCAAGGTAGGGTCTCACTCTAAACCAGGCTGGCCTTGAACTCATAGCTATCCACTTATCTCTGCCTCCAGAGTGCTGAGATTGAAGGCATGAGCCACCACCCATAGCTCATTTTCTTTTTTTTCGAGGTAGGGTCTCACTCTAGTCCAGGCTGACCTGGAATTCACTGTGCAGTCTCAGGGTGGCCTTAAACTCATGTTGATCCTCCTACCTCTGTCTCCCAAATGCTGGGATTAAAGGCGTGCACCACCACACCCAGCTTTCATTTTCTTTTTAACATGGATTCTGGGAATCAAATTCAGGTCCTCATCCTTGAAAGGGAAGGCCTTTACCAACTGAGCTACCTCCCCAGCCCCTTGACTATATTTGATACTGAAATTTGGGTGATGGGGGCCTCAAACAAAATACGGAAAATACAGACAGTGGGGAAAAGTAAGTAGATTTTTTTTTTTTTCTTGCAGAAAGAGATAACACCCTGGGCTCTGATCTGTGTAGGCTGGAGTCACCTCTGGAGTGGGGTCTGGGAATGTCTCTCCATGTGTTAGGCTTTAGAGCCCAGATCTCTCTCAGGAGCTGTTGGTGTGTCCAAAAAAAAGGGGGGGGGGCTAGTCACACCCCTTCAAGATACCCGGGAAAGAGAAAATTACTTTTTCAAAGCTTTTGGGATCCTCCTCCCAGGTAAAACAAAAAGTTCTCCAACTCAGCTAGGTGTGGTGGCACACGCTTTTAATCTCAGCCCTCAGAGGTAGAAGTTGGAGGACTGCCTTGAGTAGGAGGTCAACCTGAGACTACATAGTGAATTCTAGGTCAGCTGTGTGCTACCTTGTCTCACACTATTATTGATAGCTACATAATATTCTACTTTCTAAATGTATTATAATGTAGGTGGTTCTTCAAATTGGAAATTTGAAAAGAATTGGAAATTTGGATTGGTTCTTTTTGTAGGCCTGGCTTGCCTAGACCTGTCCTTTTAACTTGCTGAGGTCTCCCGAGGGTTGGATTATAGGCAAGTGCCACAGCTGACCCGCCAAACCACAGTAATAATGATAATTTTTGTACAAATTTATTTTCATAATCCTAGATCAGTATGTTAAGCTGCCCTACAGTACTATAGGAACTCATAGGAAAGTTGCAGGATTTTTCAACTCTTTAAGAGTCTAGCAATATCTGCCACCAGTTGGCAATGGTGCAGATTATTTGCTCCAGGCAGGCTCACAGTTTCAAAGTCTGATCACTAAACACCCCTTTAAGTAAAGTCATGCCTTTAGAACATTTCATTGTTTTGCTTGTTGTCGTAGTCACACGTCGCTGGGATGAATCTCCAAACCAGGCACAGTTTTGGGGAGGAAGGTATTTATTGAACAGATCCGGGGGAAGTTAAGGAAAAGACTGGCTCCTTTTTACAGAAGCAAGCAGAGAGAGAGAGAGACATAAGCCTACCCATCAGCACCTCAAGCAAGCACACTCCAAACTAACAAAACAAGAAGAACTCCAGGCTTGAGCTCAAACTGCTTTTTTGCATATATAAAGCTAGAATTCCAGACCCACCCCAGAAAAACCTTAGGGCTGAACCCTAGGATCTGGCCAAGGTGACACACCTCCTCCTGCCAGAAGCCTGGAGACAATTAAAAATTTAATAAGTACAATTATAATGAATTCTATTGGGGGACATTATTCACATTTCATTTTATTCATTATACCACACTTGTGATAAAGAGCAAACAAAAATCAATGTAATCCAGGATTAAGTGAGGATGGTTCTGTGTAATGTGCTTTGAAGATTTGGGAAATTGTGCTGTAACTAAGAGGTACACCATACCTATCTTATTAGTAAATAGTTATATTTATTGGGTTTGGGGAACTGGTGTAGTGGTTAAAATTGCTTGTTGCATAGCCTGGCAACTGTAGTTCAGAGCCCCAGAACCCGTGTAAGGTTGGCACAAGCAGTATGTGCATCTGCAATCCAACACACTTTAGGCAAAGGGAGGTGGAGCCAGGAGAATCTCAAAATTCATGTTTGCAGCAGCAAACAATAAGAAAGATCTTGTTTCAGGGGGCTGGAAAGATGGCTCAGCGGTTAAGGCACTTGCCTCCAGTGCCTAAGGTCCCAGGTTCAGTTCTCCAGTACCCACATATGCCAGACCCACAAGGTGGTGGCCCTGGTGCATTCTCTCTCTCTCTCTCTCTCTCTCTCTCTCTCTCTCTCTCTCTGCTTGAAAATGAATAAAATATTTAAAAAAAAGAAGAAGGGTGTATCTAACATTTAAAAAATAAAATAAATAAGTAAAATATTAAAAGAGGAGGGGCTGGGGAGATGGATCAGTGGTTAAGTTTGCTTCTTGCACAAGCATGAGGGCCTGATAAAGCCTGAAACTGTTCAAGTTCAAATCTCTAGAACCCAGGTAAACAGCTGGGTGTGGCCATAGACACCCCAGTCCCACAAAGGGGAGCAGAGACCATGGAATTGACCAGGCTTGTGAACAATAGCAAGCTCTGATATCAGTAGGAGACTCTAGCTCAAAACAAAAACTCACAGAAGACACTCACAGAAGAAAGGATGAAGCAGAAACCCTGCAGGTGATTGCATGGGATGCCACGAGGGCACATAGATGTGATACACCCCCCCCAACACACACACAGACCACATTACACACACATACAATACAAGCAACAAAATATGGGCAAAAAAGAAAGGCGACAAAGTATATATATATATATATATATATATATATATATATATATATATATATATATATACCTTAGGTTGCCAGATAAAATATAGAATGCTGTTAAATTTCAGTTTTAGAGAAACAATATTTTGTGTATGTATGTGAGTGTAAGTGTGTATGTGCATACATTGGTTGAGGCCTGAGATTGATGTTGGGTGTCTCTATTGCTGTACACCTTAATTAACTTAATATTTTTTATGTTTTTGACATTTTCATACATATATTTGGATGTTATGTACCCCACATTTCCCTACCTTATCCCCCTCAGTTCCATTGCACCTCACCATTTACCAGTGGCTGTGCCATAGAACAGACTCCCACCTCTCCTGGCTACTGTGAGGTCTCATTAGCTCATCAGGGTGGGGACTGAGCTCCACCACCCTCCAGTGCCCATCACAGAGCGTTAACCTGCCCCGTCATGTTCAGGTCTTGTGCAGTTACCCACAGTTGAGGTCACGTATGCCTTGGCCTTTTCTAGACCTCAGAGTTCCACAGCACTCTTCACCATCCTCCAGCTCTCACATTCTTTCCAACGCATCTTCCACAACATTCCTTAGCCCTGGAGGGGTTGAAGCTCATGTCCATGTAGGGCCAAGCACTCATCAGACACTTATTTTCAGTCCTTGACCAGTTATGATCCTCTGCATTAACTACTTCCCATTGCCAAGACAGGAGTAGAATGGGAAGAAAAAAAGAAAAGCTTTCTTACCAGCGTTGAGAGCAGGACTTATTTGTGGGCATCAAGATTTGACAACAAGATCTCTCCCCCTATCCCTCCCTCCCTCCCTCTCTCTCCCTCTCTCCATCTCTCTCCCACCCTCTCTCCCTCTTTCTCCCCCTCTCTCCCTCTCCTCTCTCCCCCTATCCCTCTCTTTAAAAAAAAAAAAAAGATTTGACAACAAGACCGGCGTGGTGGCTCACGCCTTTAATCCGGAGGCAGAGGTAGGAGGATCGCCGTGAGTCCACCCTGAGACTACATAGTGAATTCCAGGTCAGTCTGGACTACCTCGGGGGAAAAAAAAAAAAAAAAGATTTGACAACATATTCATTTAGTAGTAGGGGCTGGACAGATGGATCAGAGGTTAAGGCCCTAAGCCAGAGTGCTGGAGTTTGTTTGCAGCAGCAAGATGCCCTGGTGCACCTATTCTCACTCTCTCTCTACTTGCAAATAAATAAAATATTTAAAAAAAGAATGTTAGGTTCTTCCTTAGGGTCTATAGTCTCCCCAGCCATGGGCTTTTGACCTGGTTTTAAGTACAACACATGAATTCTTTTTTTAAAAAAATATTTTATTAGCCAGGCGTGGTGGCGCACGCCTTTAATCCCAGCACTCGGGAGGCAGAGGTAGGAGGATTGCCGTGAGTTCAAGACCACCCTGAGACTACATAGTGAATTCCAGGTCAGCCTGGACTAGAGTGAGACCCTACCTTGAAAAAACAAAGAAAAAATATTTTATTTATTCATTTTCAAGCAGAGAGATACAGAGAGAGAGAGAGAGAGAGAGAGAGAGAGCACCAGGGCCACCACCTGTGGATCTGGCTTATGTGGGTCCTGGGGAATTGAACCAGGAGCCTTAGGCACTAGAGGCAAGTGCCTTAACTGCTGAGCCATCTCTCCAGGCCACAATACATGAATTCTATCCTGTGAAGGGATCTTAAAATCCAACCATAGAGCAGTTGGTGGTCCCAGTAACAGTTATGCCACTGTTGCACCAGAGGGTAACTCTTGCCTGGTGGGTTAGTATTATAGAATGTAGGATTCACCATTGGGTGATATTACTCATGACTTATTTTTGCCAGCAGACTGCATAGCACCTTTCTAGCACTATGAAAACTAGCCAGTAGGAAGAAAGCTTCAACCTCAACTCTAACTTGATTTCACTAAGTCCTGCAACCAATGGGTGTGGTGTCTTCAGCAACAGAACCTTGCAGGTCTGGCTGGTAGCTGAGAGCCATGGAAGCCTGTATTGCTTTGGGGACCTCAGAAGCTTTGCTGACAACTAACTGGGTTGTTGCTTGGTTACTAGGAGCCAGATTATCCATCTATTTGTGTAGGGTAGCTCTGTTCATCCTGCTATTCATTCATATATATATATATATACATATACATATTATATATATATGTATATATATATACATATACATATTATATATATGTAGTAGATTTTCTTAGGTTTTTTTTTTGTAGCTCCTAAATTTTGGTTATCCTTCCCTCTACTTCTTTTTTTCATCCTTCTCTTTCAATTTTTTTTTCTTTACAGCTTAATAAAATTCCCTTGTGTATATATACCACATTATTATTATTCCTTCATCAATTGATAGATATCTAGGCTGGTTTCATTTCCTAGCTAGAACAGCAATCAACATGGACGGGCAGGGTATCGTGTCCTTTAGGTACATTTGGATCAAACAGTAGTTCAATTTTTAGGTCTTTGAGACACCTCCACACTGATTTCCATAGTGACTATACTAGTTTACATTCTCAGCATAAGTGAATACGAGTTCCCTTTTCCTCACATCCTTGCCAGCATTTGTTGTTGGTTTTGATGATTGCGAGCCATTCTGACTGGGGTGAAACAGAATCTCAAAGTAGTTTTTTTTTTTTTTTTGTTTTTTGTTTTTTCGAGGTAGGGTCTCGCTCTAGTCCAGGCTGACCTGGAATTTACTCTGTAGCTTCAGGGTGGCCTTGGACTCATGGAGATCCTCCTATCTCTGCCTCCCGAGTGCTGGGATTAAAGGCGTGTGCCATCATGCCCGGCTTTCAAAGTAGTGTTAATTTTCATTTCTCCAATGATTAAGGATGTTGAACACTTATTAAATATTTACTAATCATTTGCATTTCTTTTTGAGAATTCTCTATTTAGTTCCATAGTAGTCTACTTTTGATTGGGTTTTTCATTTTTTACTTTATTAAAAACTTTAAAAAATTATTTATGAGGAGAGAGAGAGAGAGAGAGAGAGAGAGAGAGAGAGAGAGAGAGAGAGAGAGAGAGAGAGAGAGAGAGAGCAAGTCGCGCACCAGGCTCTCCTGCCACTGAAAATGTACTCTAGACACATGCACCACTTTGTTTCTCTCTCTCTCTCTTTTTTTTTTTTTTTTCCGAGGTAGGGTCTCACTCTAGCCCAGGCTGACCTGGAATTCACTATGTAGTCTCAGGGTGGCCTTGAACTCAAGGTGATCCTCCTACCTCTGCCTCCCGAGTGCTGGGATTAAAGGCGTGAGCCGCCATGCCCGGCACATGCACCACTTTGTGCTTCTGTCTTTACTTGGTGTCATGGTTTGATCCAGGTGTCCCCCACAAACAATTGAATGTGTTCTGATAGATCGCTCCTCAGCTGATGGCAGTTTGGGTTTTACAACCTTAATGAAGCTGTGTTGTTGGGGGCGGGCTTATGGGGGTTATAAACCAGCTTCCCCTTGCCAGTGTTTGGCACACCTTCCTGCCGCTGTTTGCAGTGCTGTGGCAGAGGTGATGTCCAGCCCTCTGCTCATGCCATCGTTTTCCCTGCCAGAATGGAGTCTCCCCTCTAGTCCATAAGCCAAATAAACCCATTCCTCCATAAGCCGCTTTTGCTTGGGTTCTTTCTGCGCAGCAACTAGAAAGCTGACTGCAACACTTGGGTACTGGGGAATTGAATTCAGCTGGAAAGTTTTGCATGCAAGTACCTTTTAACTGCTGAGCCATCTCCCTTCCTCATTATTTTCTTGATGTTTAGCTTCTTTAGTTCTTTGTATATTCTAGATATTAATCTTCTAACAGATGCACAGCTGACAAAGATTTACTCCCATTCTGTAGGCTGTCCCTTGACTTGGTTCACAATTTCCTTTGCTGTACAATAGCATTTTAGTTTCACGAAGTTCCATTTGTTGATTGCCCTATTTTCTGGGCAACCAAGGTACTATTCAGAAAGTCCTTCCCTATGCCTGTATCTTGAAGTATATTCCCAGATGTTTCCTCTAGGTGTTTCAGAGTTTCAGGTCTTACTTTGAGGTCCTCAATCCATTTGGAGTTGATTGTTGTGCAGGGTGAGAGATAAGGATCTAGCTTCATTCTTCTACATGTCAATATCAAGTTTTCCCAGCACCATTTGTTAAAGATCCTGCATTTTCTCCAGTGTGTGTTTTTGCCATCCTTGTCCTCTGAATAATTATTTTCACATAACTATGCCTCAATTTTGCTTGGGATATTCCTATACTAAAATACTGTTAGAGATGAATTTACTAGGACGTCAAGAAAATACTAAGGAGACATCATGACAACTGAATTAATGTGGTCTTAGAACAGAGAGAGGATCTTACAAGAAATCTTAAAGCATTTTGTTTGAATCTGAAGTGTCCTCTACAGGTTCATGTTTTTTTTAATTTATTTTATTCATTTTCAAGGAGAGAGAGAGAGAGAAAGAGAGAGAGAGAGAGAGAGAGAGAGAGAGAGAGAGAGAGAACACCAGGGCCACCACCTTGTGGGTCTGGCTTATGTGGGACATGGGGAACTGAACCCAGGGCCTTAGACACTGGAGGCAAGTGCCTTAACCACTGAGCCATCTCTCCAGCCCTAAGGATTTTTTTTTTTTTTTTTTTGGTTTTTCGAGGTAGGGTCTCACTCTGGCCCAGGCATACCTGGAATCCACTCTGTAGTCTCAGGGTGGCCTTGAACTCATGGCGATCCTCCTACCTCTGCCTCCCGAGTGCTGGGATTAAAGGCGTGCGCCACCGCGCCCGGCCTATGTTTTTACTTTACTTTTAAATACTTTTTTTTTTGTTTGTTTGTTTTTGAGGTAGGGTCTCGCTCTAGTCCAGGCTGACCTGAAATTCACTATGTAGTCTCAGGGTGG
>PVHP010040486.1:0-15844 GCA_004024765.1 Zapus hudsonius | reverse complement strand
GGACACCAGTTCTGAGAGCTGAGCTTCACAGTCATACACCATAATCCCCATTTGAACCTTAGTCTTGAGACTTTTTGAAATGTGATGTTTTGTGTGTGTGTGTGTGTGTGTGTGTGTGTGTGTGTGTGTGTGTGTGTGTGCCATGTCACACATATGGAGCTCAGAGGACAACTTTCAGGTCAGTTGGTCCTTGACTTCCACCTCCCTGAAGCAGGGTCTCTTGTCATTTACTTTCAACTTCCAGAAAATTCTCCTATCTCTGTCTACATTCTCGTTGTAGGCATGGGGCCTGGGGATCTGAACTCAGGTACTCAGTGTTGTGTGTCAAGAGCTTTGTCCACTGAGCCATCTCCCCAGGCCCCAGTCTTGAGACTTTAATCCCTCTGTTGTGGGCTCACTCACCTATATATAGGACTCTGAAGTATCCCAGTTAGATGCAGATCTTGGGGTTGACCATGTCTTATGGAGCGCATGTGAATGAACCCTCAGAAGCTTCCTGTACAAAGTGGGGGTGAGGCTGGTCACCATGTGCCTGCTCTGACTGGGAGCCCCAGATCACCTAGTGTGACTGTCCCTGGGAGTCTTGCAGAGAACAATGTTGGCCTTGGTTTCACTCAGAATGTCCCAAACTTATTTTGCCATGGGTCATCCTTCCCTCACCTTGAATAACACCCTTGGGAACACTCATCATTGAAGCAGGAATTGTGGAGTTCCTTGCCAATATACTAATATGCCAATGTACCAATAAACTTAGGGTACCCCAGCTCATTTCTTATGAATTCAAAGAATTAAAATCCATAGATCAGAGGGTAAGATTTAGAGACACTCTATTAGATTAAGAGAAGGAAAAAGGAGAAGCATACAGAGAGCTCCTGCCATGTGGAAGGCAGGAGAGGGTAGGGAACCCATGTGGAAATAGGGGTCCTCCCAGCTGGGCTGAGATGAGGAGGGGCTTACCAGAGCAGGAACCTGGAAGTTCAGGAAGGTGAAAAACCAAAAAAGATGCAGTGCCCACCTGGCAAGCATCTTCTTATAATCTTATTGTGGTGGGCTCTACCCTCAGGATCAGGAAAGTCTAAGAGAGAGCTGAATGGTAGACTCGGGAGCTGGCTCAGGAAGAGGTCAGTTTAGGGCTGAACTTAACTAACAAGAATGCCAGGATCACATTTAAACCTTAATTTTAAGAAAGGGGACCCAAAGAGGAAAAATAGATCTATGTAACCCCTTTAAGCAAGAGATAAGGAGAAGCCAGATTCTTTGTGATCTCTAGCAAAGTGGAGGCTGCAAGGACAGATCCAAGGACATTCCTGCTTTTCACTTTCGGGGCCCAGTCACCCTAAACTGCCTCACCATGATTTTCTGAAAATCTGTCATTTCTATCATTTTGGTCTCTAGTCACTGGATTGCTTATACAAGCAGGTTTTCATTGTCAGTCTGACAGGAATGATCCCAAGAAAAAGGACTTGACGTCCCCATAACTCCCATGGCTCTCGAGGGCTCATTCCCCACACAATCACTTCCTCTTAATTTATCCAAGGAAAATGTAACAGCTCTTATAGAGATAATCTAAGATCTGTCAGGATATTCCTTCAAGGAAGGTTCTGGCTGGCAGTAGCTGCTAATTCAGAGTGGCTATTTCACAGGGAAGTGAGAATCTTGGAGTTGATTATAAATTAGTTCCAGGCCCCTCAGCTGTGATCATAATCAACCCACCAGCTTAACCAGGATCAGCACAGCGTCTCAGGCTACACTGAACTTTAGGGACAGAGTACTTTAAAGAATGCGAACTTCAGTGCTGGAGAGATGGCTCAACAATTAAGGCAATTGCCTTCAAAGCCTAAGGACCCAGGTTCAGTTCCCCCAGTACCCATGTAAAGCTAGATGCTTTGGACTGATACACTCCAAGGGTGTTCCCCAGGCCTCAGTGAAGAGGGCCTGAATGATCATGCATGAGTCAGTTCTGTGCATTGAACGATGGTCTTCTGCCTACTGAACACCACGGTCAGAATTTGAATATGGCGTTGGGTGAGGTGGCTCAGGCACCATGTTACACACTCATGCTTTGATGTAAGTGGTTCCACATGGATGATCAAGTTCTATTTCATAGACTATGTGGGGTAGAGCATGAAGAACACACAGCCAAAGTTTGTCACTTCTGTGACAGTTTGTGGGACAAATAGCCTACATTAATTTCTTTTTTCATTATTTTGACCAAACACCAACTTAAAGCAACTTAAGAGAAGAAAGGTTTATTTTGGCTCAGGGTTTGAGGGTATAGTCCATCATCATGGGGAAGGCGAGAATGAAGTGGCCGGTTACATCATGTCCACAATCAGGAAGCAGAAAGAGAGATGAATGCTGGGATTCTTCTGGCTTTCAGTTCAGAAGTCCTGTCTATGGGATGCCACCCACATTTCGGGTGAGTCTCCCTCAATCAAACCGCTCTGGAAATGTCCTCAAAGACACTTCCAGAGGTATGTCTCCTTGATAATTCTAAATGCCATCAAGTTGACAATCACAGTTAACAATCACACAGTCCTTCTGTCCAGGAATCCAGCACCCAGAGTTCTCTGTCCTGTGGATTTGCCATCCTCAGAACCTTGTGATTTCCCTCATCTAACCAGAACAGTACGCCATCTTTTATGAACTATGAGCTTTAAGCCAAAGTCATGCTCTGAGAATTACATTGAGATTATAGTCAACAGGTTCACTTGGCAGGGTTCTGGGAATTTTGGGTTGATGGACAAGAAAGTTTTCATGAGGTGTCCAAAGGGATTTAAGCAGGGGAGGGCTAGCCTAGGGCACATCAGGGTAGGTGCTGACCCCACTGATGGTAACATCAGTGCCACCCTAAGTTCCTCTGTACAGTGTGCCTCATGTGGTGCTGAAGCAGAAGGGTATCAGAGTCTACCTGTGTACCCTACAGAGGGACACTGATGCATAGTACAGAATCTTGGAGGCCTCAGCCTCACCTCTCACCTCTCACAAGTCTGGAGGGGTGTGAGCTGCAAGCAAGGTAGCTTCCCAAAAGAGAAGAGAAAGAGAGGAGGGGAGGATCCAGTGGGCATTTGCTGCCTTCTGACTGGGATGCATGAATGGATGACCCCCCAGGCCAGGCTGCATTGGTCTCTTTGACTATAATTTTCCGGAAGCCTGCGTGCCTTCTTGCCAGGAATTGTTTCCAAGAGGATTTTGAAACCTGCAGGAGAGTAACAGAAGCACAGGTCATCTGTGTGGGAACCAGAGACTTCTGAAGCTGCCCTTCCTCACCTAACGCCTCCCTCTCAGAGGCCCAGGGCTGCCAAGCATGTCCCACACACACCACAGAAAGTCCCTGGCTCTGCTCCCAGCAGCCTTGCTGTTGACCTCAGGAGGTGTGAGAGGGAGGAAGGGAATCTACATTTTGGATGAAACTTCCTTCCTTCTTTCTGTGAACCCGTCCAGACTCCAGGCCTGCCAGACCATCCTCAAAGCTTCTCAGAGCCCAGGCCCAGCATGGCTCCTCAACTCTCCTGAGAAGTTAAAAGGAGGCCGAGATTGGCAACCTCGGTCAGTTTCCTGTGGTTGCCGCAATGCATTTCCAGAGCAGGTGGCTGAACACATCAGAAAGTCTTTCGCCTGCTGGAAGTCTGAGATCAAGGGAGCAGAGGCACACTCCCTCTCAAGGCCCAGGAACAATTCCTCCTTGCCTTCCTGGGCTTCTGGTGGTGGCGAGCCACTCTTGGCTCCCTTTCTTGTAGATCATCCCTCCAGTCTTCATGGGATTACCTTCCTTCTTTTTTTTATTAATTGATTTATTTTTTAATTGTCCATAATGAGTTACATTATTTAATGGGCAAACAATAAGTTGTTATCCTCTGTTCCCCAATGCCCCTCTTCCCCATCCCTGATCAGCTGGATATCCTCCTCCGTGGGCAGTCTGGATCAGTCCTTGGGGCAGGGGACTATGGACAGCCTAGGAGACAGCCTGGTTCTCCCAGCCTTAGAGTGTTGCTACTGAGGGCAGCCATGACTTTGGGTATTCATTCTCCCCCACCAAGGCTCTCACAATCTTTCCGCCCCCTCTTCCGCTCATTTCCCTGAGTCGTGGTGGGTGAGTATTAAGGCTGTTTTATGGTTGAGATCTTAGGGGTCTCTGTACTTCTGGATTAGGTTTTGTCGAAAATCATTGGTGTCTGTCTCCTTGGTTTATCCTTTGTTGGCTGATTGGCTGTGGCCCTGAGTCATTTGTTCATCTCATCATTCTCTGTGGGGTTCCATGGGATTACCTTCCTTCTGATTCTTCTCTTTGACAGGTCACTAATCCTATGGCATTAAGGGGCCTTTTTATTCCAGTGTGACCCTATTTTTAAAAATTATTTTTATTTATTTATTTGTAAGCAGAGAGAGAGAGAGAGAGAGAGAGAGAGAGAGAGAGAGAGAGAGAAAGCACCAAGGCCTCCAGCTACTGCAAATGAACTCCAGATGTATGCACCACTGTGCATATGGCTTTATGTATATGATAGGGAATTGAACCTGTGTCATTAGGATTTGCAGGCAAGCACCTTAAGTGCTGAGCCATCTCTCCAGCCCCCAAATTTAAAAAAATTTCCTTTTATTTGAGGTAAGGTTTCACTCTAGCCCATGTTCACCTGGAACTCATTCTGTAGTCCCAGTCTGACCTCAAACTCATGGTGATCCTCCTATCTCTGCCGCCCAAGTGCTGGGATTAAAGGTGTGCACCACCACGCCTGGCCAGTTCGACTCCCTTTTGACAAATTAGACCTGCAACGATTCTATTTCCAAATGAAGTCCCATTCTGAAGCCCTGGTAAATGTGAGTGTGGGTGGAGGGTAGGACAGAACCCCACTATTACTTCTTATCATCCCCTTTTCTAGGATTCTCCCTGGCAGGCTTATGCCTCACACAAAGGCCTCCCCAGCTTTCTTCCCCTGGGTGAGGCTGGCCCAGAACTGGTTTCCTGAAGTAGAACTTCATCCCCTCACTCCAGGAAGGCCTGGAGATCAGAGCACTCAAGTCTTCCTCAGGACAGGCATCCACATGCCCAGGGACACCCACTCAGCATCCTTTCCTGTTTTATAGAGGCTCATCCAGGCACCTTGGGCTCCTGGCCCATCTCCTGGTGCTGCCTGAAGGGGCAGGAGCCATCACAGACCAAGGGGTCTGGCCCAAGCACGAAAGCCCAGGCCTGCTGCCACAGCCCCATGTGGCCTCATTTGGTTACCTCTTCCCTGGTACTACTGCAGAGGTTGTACCCCACATCTCTCTGACCCAGCATGCCCTGGGGTAACTGATACACTCCTGCTCCAAAACCTGTGAAAAAGTATTGGGTCCCTGGGCCTCCTGTAACCCGGTTGAATATTTTCCAGGTTACTTAACCAAACTCCTGCAAAACCACACCGCCTATGCCTGTGACGGGGACCACTTGAATCTACAGTGTCCTCGGCATTCTACGATAAGTGTCCAATCGGCATTTTATGGGCAAGATTACCAAATGTGTAGTTCCAAGCAGCCTGCCTCCCAGAGGGAAGACAGCTTAACCTGTGTGGCACCTACCACCTTACAGGTATTACCTTTCGTAGATGTGTTAAGATGATGAAATGGACTCTCTTTCTCTCTTCATATATTTGTGATTATCTAGATTTAGATCACTCAAAGCAATCCTGGTCTGAAAAATCCCAACTCATACACACCACTAAGGTTTACAGGTGAGCTAGCATTTGCTTCTCAGAGGTTCTTTACCAAATAGCCCAAATAGACTCCCTACCTGATGGAGCGTTCGTTTAGTACACTTGCAATATGAATGTACACACAGACATATATATTCCTTACTGCAGTGAAACAAAATCTAGCCATGTCGGGCTCATCTCCCATAACTACCCCAGTGGAAAAGGGATTCTCAGTAGAAACGACAAGTATCCTTGTGAAGCTGACATATGAGGTCATATGAGGATGAGCTTCTTAGATAATGGACCCCAGAAGCAGAGATATGAATGACTGTCTTTTGTTTTTTCACGGTTTGTTTCTCCAGCCACGTAGTCTCACGGAGAGCTATTTTTAGCAAGCTCTGCTGAATTCATCTTTCTTCTGCACAGTACCAGAAATAACTGGAGGAGGAGATTTGGTATTGATGTAGATCAACCATTTCATTGATGGTTTTAGACTTATTTCTGGCTTTCAGTTATACAAGGAATATTTTTGTTGTTGTTTGTTATTTTGGATTTTTTTTTTGAGGGGGGCACTACCAGGGACTGATTGAACCTGTATGCTAGGCAAGCAGTCTATCACTAAGGAAACTGTAACCTCAACCCCTTTTTTAATCTTTCATTTTAAAAACGAGAGCTCACAAAGCTGTCCAGACAGGCCTTGAACTTGTAATCCTCCTGTCTCTGCCTGTGTAGTAGCTTGGTTTATGGACCTGTTCCATCAAGCCCAATTTTATCTGAGCAATTTCTAATCCAGCATCCCTACTAGTTGGCCAAGATGACAGAGGCACTGGTCTTTGATCATTTTATTTTTCAATGTCTCCCAAGTTCCACATGAAGGTATTGGGGACAACATGTTTGAAGCAAGTGACAAGTTAGACATCAGCTTGATTTTTTTTCAGCCATAGGATATGTGGATGAAGATATACTTACTAGGAGGCCTAAGTGCAAATAGAATTAGCTGTAATTCAGTGGGCTCTTCCTAATACTCAAAGAAAAAGGCAAAAATAGTAGGATGATGCAATATTTTTTTCTGTCTCATGCCGTTTACTACTTTCATCCCCCAAGTCGTAGCATCTTGGTCGTCGTGTGATTGGTAAAACACCACACAACCAGAAACAATGTTTGGATGAATTCCCATGACATGGTTTCCATACTGTAATGAGCAATAGCGTGCTTCTTTTCGAGGCCCCACCCTGTCCCAGTTCTTACTCATGCCTCCCCCCACCCAGAGCCATTACCCTGCCGGCTACCCCCCCCCATTCCTCACCCAACCCACATGCCCAGACTTTCCGCTGCCCTTCTCGGTGCACGAAGAAGAGTGTTGGCCAGTACCCAATGGATGGATGTGCCGACTTTGGGAAAACGTGGACTCCTGCTTCAGCAGGGCCCTGAGGGAGGAGGATGTTCCATTAGGCTGACAAGTTAGCATTTGTGAACACGATTCAGGTGTGGGTTTGCCAGAAGCATCCCTGCACAGGCTCATTCACCCAAAGACCAGGAGACACTTTCCTTTGTGACTTTCAGACTATACTGATGCAACGCCTGTCCTCGGGAGGGGTGCAAACGGTAGAGAGAAGACAGGCTGACATCCACAAAAGTGACCATGGCTAATGTCAACAGGAAAGCCCCCTGTTTGCATTTTGCCAGGTGAGGTCAGTTGGGACATGGCTGGCCTGGAAAACTGACTCTGAGATTATAATGAAGGACGAGCCTTCTGGTGACATCTGAGGGCTGTGTCATTACCAAGACCCTCAGCCAGCCAAGTGCACCATCATCTGAGAGCTGTGCCTCCTGGGGATTTAAGAGTTACTTTGAAACTAGGGGTGGTGGTACACTCCTTTAATCCCAGCATGGCTGAGGCAGAGGTAGGCGGATTACTGTGAATTCAAGGTCAGTCTGAGATTACATAGTGAATTCCAGGTCAGCCTGGGCTAGAACAAGACCCTACCTTGAAAAACCAGGAAACATAAAAATAAAAGAAGTTACTCTGAGCATTCTTCCTGAGTGATAGATCCATATCTTCTGGACCCCTGAGGTAACAAGTGTGACTTGGGTCAGCATCCTTCATGGAAATATTCCAGGAATTTCTTCAAGGACATGGTAACTCAGCTCACAAATCTGCACTCAATTCAACCCCCACATTAAGTAGAGTTGTGGGAAGTTTTTCTCTATTGTACTTGCTGTCCTTCTTACCAGAACCCAGTACAGGACCTCTGAGCTTCCTTCAGGCAGGTCTTGGTCTGTTTGTAAACCAAGATCTGGAAGAACAGCAAGAGATACAAGGCCTCTCTATATGATGCAGCACTGGGGAGGAGAGACAGAGAAGAGAATTTGACTGAATGTTAGAAAGAATGTCTGAGTATTCCACTAAGGAACTTGCTCCACAAGGGAGACGCAAGTCTGGAACCTTGGGTTTGGCCATGGTGGAAATCAACTTTATTTGTTGGCCTGTGTACAGGTCATAAGTTGGAAAGAGTTTGGGGGTCCATGGCTTCCCTGGGTCCCAGCTCTTCTGGGGCCTGAGTAGGGCCATTTCTAAAGGTAAAGATCTATAGCTGTTTCCTGGCCATCATAGGTCAGTGTTTTAAAGTTGGGGGCTGTCTGGAAGTGACCTCCAGCCCAACAATCAAAGGTGACACTGATCTTGCCTATGTGCCCGCTGTGGCTGGTTGTGACTGGCTGTGCCATGGGGCCTTACTCACCAGATTAGGAGTAGGGAAGCAGGGAACCCATCACCCCATCCTAGACACAGCTCAGTCCAGGTAAGGAGGCCTCCCTCCTCTTCAGAGCCCACAGCAGCCCAGGTTTGGGGTCCAGCAGACACTGTGTACACTTTACAAGCCTATCGCTTTTCTACCCTCCTTCTAGAAGGTGCTGGACGAGTGCCAGAACCAGCGGGCCTGCCACCTCCTGGTCAATAGCCGTGTCTTTGGACCTGACCTATGTCCAGGAAGCAGTAAATACCTCCTGGTCTCCTTTAAATGCCAACCTAGTAAGTAACTCCTGGGGGGGGGTGAGCACATATGCTGGGGATTGGTTCCCAGTCTCATTGACACTCCTGATGAAAATTCTCTCTCTGCCCATGCTGTTCAACTCAGAACCTCTTAATAGGAACATGGGGGGGGGAGGTATGTATTTTCATAATATTTCACTTTTGTTGACCCTCCTGCCCAACCCCCTGACTCCTACCTTGTTCCTTCCATTCCTAGTGCCTTCTTTCCACTTTCATGTCACATTTATTCTTTTTAAAAAACTTTTTCATTGACAACTTCTATAAATACAAGCAATATTCCACCATCACAATCCCCTCCCATACCTTTCCTTTTCTGCCTCCCAATTTCTTCTCCAATGCCTTCCTCTTTTTTAAATGTTTTATTATCTGAGCGAGAAAGAGAGAGAGAGAGAGATGTAGAGAGAGAATGGGTGCGCCAGGGCCTCCAGCCTCTGCAAATGAACTCCAGACGCATGTGCCACTTTGTGCATCCGACTTTACATGGGTCCTGGGGAACTGAATTAAGGTCCTTCTGCTTTATAGGCAAATGTCTTAACCACTGAGCTATCTCTCCAGCCTGCCTACTTCTTTTCATCTAGTCTCTCTTCTGTTTTGATATCATTTTTTTCTCTCTTAGTATGCAGGTCTTGTATAAGTAGCATCAGCCCCTGTGAGGTCATGAATACCAGGGCCACTTTGTGTCTAGCAGACAGCATTGTAAACACTCCTTCCCTCCCTTTGGCTCTTACATTCTTTCTGCCACCTCTTCTGCAATGGTGCCCGAGTTTAGTGCTGAGCACTCCACTGTCACTCTGAGCACTTTGGTAATGTTTGAGTCTCCCCAGTGGTCACCACCATCTGAAAAGAGAAGCTTCTCTGACCTCAATGAGAGTAGCATATATGGGCATAGGGCTGTGGAAATGATACAGCAGTTAAAGGCACTCGTTTGCAAAGCCTGACTACCTGAGTTCTCTTCCTCAGTGCCCATGTAAACCAGATGTACAAAGTGGTACATGCATCTGGAATTCATTTGCAGTGGCAAGAGGCCTTGGGGCACACCCATTCTCTCTCTCTTTCTCTCTCTCTCTCCTTCCCTTTCTTTCTCTTAGCAAATAAGCCAAATATTTTTAAAATATATGGGTATAAAACTAAGTTTTTAGAGGGCAGTTTGGTGAGTAATATATCCATTTAGCCAAATAACAGTAGTAGTTTCCCTCCTAGGGCTAATGATGTCCCCAGCCATAGGCTTGTTTAGGTTTTCAGCACTAGGCAGGAATTCCCTCCCAAAGAGCAAGCCCCAAGTCCAATCAGAGAGCAGTTAGTTTCCCCCATAACAGACATGCCACCATTATACCAGTTGGTACATTTGGCCTGGTTGGCCAGCCATAGTGCTTGTAGGGTCCACCCCTGATTCAGACCAAGATGACTCTTCACCTCCAGTGGGCTGCTTAGCTATTTCGAGCATCTTGACAGCTAGCTACTTACATATCTACCACACCCTCCTCTTCATCTCTCCCCTCTCCTCCCTCCCTCCCTCATGGCTCCTTTTTCCCTAATCTCTGTTACTGACTTTAATGCCAGCTCACATATAAATCTAAACATTTGAAGCTAGGATCCACATACGAGAGAGAACATGTGGCATTTACTTTCTGAGTCTCGGTTACCTCACTTAGTATGATCCTTTCCAGATTGTCATGTGTGTTCTATTACCTCCCCCCCCCACTTCATTAAAAGCTCTCCCCCCTCATGGTCCCCTCTACAGTTTCATGACCTATGCCTCTACCCACATGCATACACACATAGAACTTAATACCTAGGATAAACATATGGGAGAACAGGCAGTATTGATTTTCCCAACTAGAAACATGCTTGAACAAGTTGTGGAAAAGAAATGATAGCAATAGTTTTTAACCAAACCACAAGGAAAAATAATTTTTATAATTCTCTCCTTGCCATACCAACCTAATTTTTTTTTTTTTTACTTTTTTTCATTCTGTTCTCTGTTGGTTGTAAAACACTGGTAGCCCCGTGCTGGAGGGGGATGGGCATACTAGGTCACATGCGTGTCATGCTCTCCACTGGCCATCAAGGGAGATGTCCACAAACTCAGCCAGATATCCAGGCTTCTCTCCCACATTGTCTCTGGTGGATACCTCAAAACAGCCTCTGTATCCAACACCTGTACACACACATACACACACACACATTCACACATCCACTCACTCACACAGCACACCCACATTCACACATCCATGAGCACACACACAGTCCTAGACACACACCTTATCACACATACAACAGTCTTATACCTCAATATACCACATATGATCACACACATACATGCAGTCACAACTCCCTTATACATAAATACATGTGGTTCCTACACACACACACACACACACACACACACACACACACACACACACGCACACACGCAAACTTAGACCAGAACACTGCAGAACAGCAAGACTCCCTTTGCAAGCTCCCTCACCCAATACCACATCCCCACAACCCCCGATCAGTCCTCAGACCCAGAAAAGGTCTGCAAGCTCTGTGTTTTCTTCATGGCCCTCCTGTACCTATATCTCAAATGAGGCACTCAGCTATGTCCTTAACTTCTGTTCAATTTGTTTACCTTCTTGTTCTCTCCTACCCCCAGCTCCCTCCTTCCATGGCAAAAACAAACACTCCTTTCAAACGTAATCCTTGTTCCAAATGCTAACAAAGAATTTAGCTGCTGAGAATATGATTGTTTGCTATGATATTCTTTCATATTTTATATTTTAATTTTTTTTCTAATAAACTTACGATGAAATTTAGATGGCTATTGTAAAACTGGCAGAACCTTTTTTATTATTATTAATCTATTTTCTGTTACTGCAGTGAAATAACTGAGGTTGAATAACAAAAAACAAAAAGGTTTAATTTGGATCTAAGGTTGAGGGTTCATGTCTGGTGGTGGCCTTCTTGCTGGTAGGGTCCTGAGGTAGCTCAGGGTGTCATATGGGAAGAAACAGGGAGCAATGTGTCCTCTCTGTTCCCTCTCTCTCTTCACTTCCCAATGGGCCCACCTTGAAGCACCACATTTGGATTAAGTTCCTGCCCTCTTAATATTTCCCCCTGGGCTCTGCTCCTTGAGTTTCAGAAGGGTCAAACTGTTCAAACCATAGCACTGTGTACTTTAGGGCTAGGATACTGCTTGGTTACCAGTGTGCAGTTTAGTTAATTAATTTCATCTCAGCAAATACATTTTAAAATATATTTATTTGTTTATTTGAGAAAGAGATTAAAGAGGCAGAGAGAGTGAGCGAAAGAGAGTCTGGATGTGCCAGGGCCTCTTGCCTGCAAACCAACTTTAGATGCATGCACCACTTTGTGCACCTGGTTCTATATGGATACTGGAGAATCAAACCCCAGGCATCAAGCTTGTAAGCAAGTGCCTTTAACCGCTGAACCATTGCTCCAGCCCAGTAATACATTTTTATGTGCATGTTCGCGTCTATGTGGGCACACATGTGTGAGGAGGCAGAAGGCAATAGTAGGTGCAGAACACCATCCATCTTTCATTCTTTGAGTTGGGGCTTCTCATTGGTCTATAGCTAGGCTGGCCAGCCAATGAGCCCCAGGGATCCTCCGATCTCCACTTCTCCAGAGTTGGGATTACAGGCATGCACCAGTACACCTGGCATTTTTTTTAAACCTGGTTACTGAGGATTAAATTCAGATTCCCATGCTTATGATGAGCCAAGCACTGTCCTGACTGAGCCATCTCCCCAGTCCCAGCAAACACTTACTAAACACCTGCAGTGCCCAGGTGATTGACATGGAAACTCCCATCCCCCAGAGGGAATGCAGATGTGCCTTGTGCAGATGTCATACCCAGGCCAGGGAGGGTCCTGTTCCCCATAGGCACTTTCTGAGACTTCACAGAGCTGGCCTTCTCATCATTTAGGTTCCCGACCAAGAATGTCTTACCAAGACATCATCCCTGTCCAAACAATAGAATGAAGTCCTTCTGGCACTGCCATCCCTTTCTCTGGCAGCACCTCATCTTACTTCCTTCACAGCAGCATCCACCCCAGAATGTACCTTGTTCCTTTGTGCCCTGTATGCTATTTTACCCACATGCCCCTTTGACATGCCAGCCTGAGGAGGGCAGGGACCCTGCGATTCACATGCCCAGAACAGAGGTGTTCAATGTATTCATCTAGCAGAAACTAGGTACTGTGTGCAGGTTGATCAGATCTTAAAGTCCAGTGTCAGGGAGGGAGCGGTAGAATCCTTGTAGAATCCCAGAAATGTGGACAAAGAGTCCATGTGAGGTCAAGGCTCCCCCATAGAGGCTTGGGCACTGTGCTGGTAGCTCAGAAGATAAACTGACCTCATCAGAGGACTCGGTGGGGGTTTTCTGATTGTGTGATGCTGGAGGATGAAGGTGGGAAGGACACAGAAAGTGGCCCATACCGAGTACTGTGGCTGGAGGTCCTGGTACCGCAGCTGCAGGACTGGAATTGGATCTCAGGTTCTCATAGTCAAGGGAGGGGGTTGGAATGTGTCTGCAGGGAAGCATTTACACAAGGAAGTGTGGGGTGAGGTGTAAAAGCCCCCTTCTGGCTGCTCCCTGAGAATGGATGGGCAGAAGAGCTGTTGTGTAATTCATTCTCTCTCTCTCTCTCTCTCTCTCTCTCTCTCTCTCTCTCTCTCTCTGTATTGGGGCTTGAACCATCTAGGACCTTGTTTATGTTAGGCAAGTATTCTTCGCTGAGCTACATCCCCAGTGACACAGCATTTGAAGAAACAAAAGTGAGGCTCCCCCCCCTCCGTACCCCCTCTTTCTGCAGCCCTCCCTGCCCCAGAGGCGCTCTGCTTTCCCAGCACCCAGCAGTGAGCAGCAGCAGGGAAAGACCAGTCACGCACTTTCTTTCTCAGCTCCGTTCTCTAAATCTGCTATGATTAGAACATTGACGCCAGCAAAGTGGACAAGCGCTACAAACCAGGGTTGATTCCATTTTGGGGACAGTTTACCAGCAAACCTTTCTAGAACCTTCTTTTCCCTGACGTCACTAGTATTTCCCCTTTCCCCAACATCACTCCCTTAGGGAATTTAGTTTCAGGGAGACCTTGGATGTAGGCTGCTCTGGATTCCTATTCCTTTCTGCTGTGAGCTGCTGTGTGATCTCAGGCTGGGCAGGGACACCTTTGGAGGCCCCAACACTCAGTGACACAGTGACGCTAATGTCCCTGTAAAGATGGCGTTGTGTGTAGAATGCTTGGCCCAGGGCCGGTTGTGGAGTTGAGCTCAGTCATGTGTAACTATCATCCTAATAAGCAGACTCAAGGAATTATTGTAAGAGACATGCTTGATTGACAGGTAATGATGTACCCAGGGGGGGGGGCAGGGGGATGGTGTGGTGCTAGGTGCAGGCAGAGGCAGTGTGCACATCTCTATAGCGGAGTTTGATGGCACAATGCAAGTGACCAAATCTCCATCAGCATTTGAATGTCACCAGGCACCAGCAATTGTGAGCAGTGACAAAATACTCCCGTCCTGCCCTGCCCACCCATGAAAGGCCACTGCTGATGCACCAACATACGGAGCTTCAAAACCACATACACTCAGGAGAAACTGGGCTTTGGATTGGATTATCTTTATGTATGTATGTATGTATGTATGTATGTATGTATGTATGTATGTATGTATGTATTTAGTGCTAGGATTGAACCCACTGGGTTTGGAAGTTTCCTGAGCTAGCTCTAAGCGGTTCTGTCCTCTCTTGACCTAAGCCAGAGCTTCTCAGGGGATTCAACAGTACATGTGTTGAAGATATCTTCAGTAGCATAGTTGTATTAAGTATATTAAATTCTGATTAAAGAAATAACTATTTCCCTTTGTTTGCATGTGTATGTAGGGTGAGCATGTGGGTGTGAGTGCATATGCGCGTGCATGTGTATGAAGGTCAGAAGTTGACATTGGGTGTCTTCTTCTGTCACTGTCTACTTCATTTACTGAGAGGCAGGATCTGTCAGCTGAACCCAGAGCTCACTAATTCAGCTAGTCTACCTCGGCAGCTTGCTCTAACCCCATCTCTGCCTCTTTAGGGATAGGATTACAGGTAAGCCTACACACTCACCCAGCATTTATGTGGGTGCCGGGGGCCTGAACTTGGGACCTCACAATTGTGTGGCAAAGGTTTTATCCATTGAGCCATCTCCCTAGCACCCCCCTAAAAAAACCCTAATTTTGCTAAAACAGCAACAACAATATTTTCAAGTTGTGATGGGTTTCCATAGGCCTCTTTGCAGTCTGAGGGTCCTCTGTATGTGTATTGTTGCTGAGAGACGGGATGCTCCACGCAGCCCTCTAGTTGGTAGAATTCCAAGGAAGAAGGTCACTGCTGTCCTCTCAGCAGACATGTAACTCTGCTTTTCCAGACTCATCATTATCCCTGTGTAAAGCTGCAGATGTGCTGCCGAAGTGAGATCTAGTTCAGCTCTGAACCAAATCCTAGTCCTCCAAGAAAGTAGCAGTTATGTTAGTAACTATTTAATTAATTAATTAATTTAATTTATTTATTTGAGAGAGAGAGAGAGAATTGGTGTGCCAGGGCCTCCAGCCACTGCAAAGGAATTCCAGATACATGCTATCCTGTGCATCCGGCTTACATGGGTCCTGGGGAATCAAATCCAGGTCCCTAGGCTTTGCAGGCAAGTGCCTCATCTGCTGAGCCATCTCTCCAGCACCACCACCCCCATTGTCTTTTGGAGCCCAGAAACATCACTCTTCTCAAGGAGCTAAGTGACTTAACATAAGGAGATAATAACGCCCAGGAGGCAACGAGGCACTCACCAGCCCTCATTCCAGAAGATTATTTCTGTGGAGTCTGGGGACAGGTTCTCTGCAGGCCTTGCATGTGAGTGTGTGGTTACCTTGGGTGGGTATTGGCAGCATTAAGGCTACCTTTAAAACATAAAGACAAGGGCTGGAGAGATGGCTAAATGGCTAAGACACTTGCCTGCAAAGCTTAATGACCCAAGTTCGATTTCCTAGTACCCATGTAGAGCCAGATACACAAGGTGGCACATGTATCTGGAGTTTGTTTACATTGGCCAGAGGCCCTAGCATGCCTCATATTCTTTCTCTCTC
>PVHP010040485.1:0-15826 GCA_004024765.1 Zapus hudsonius | reverse complement strand
CTCTCTCTCTCTCTCTCTCTCTCTCTCTCTCTCTCTCTCTCTCTCTCTCTCTCTCTCTCTCTCTCCTCTCTTTCTCCCCAGTGTGTTTTGTTGGTTGGTTTTTTGTTGTTGTTTGCTGGTTTGTTTTGGTGAAGGTGAAGGCTCCTGAGGGAGGGGCTCAGGCTTTGAAGGCAGGACAGTAGGAGCCAGTATTAGAAGAGGAAGCCAGAAGTGGGAACCGGCTTGGATAGCAATGATATACAACTAGGCGCTGAGAGTTCTCTGGGGCCATCCCTCTCCACGGTGTCCATAGCTTAGCAGGTTCTGCGACTGACTTCCTGGGACAGGCCCTACAGTTCTAGCAGCCGGATGCCACTCTCTGCTTCCGTGGCTAGTTCATAGGTTTGTCACTAACTCGTGGACACTCAGGATCATCTAACTTTGCTTCAAATCCCCTCCCCACTTCCCAATCCAACCCCAAACAGCGTGGGAATCCCCTTCCAGGAGGCAGCCCCCGTGGAGCTCCACCAGCAAGGGAAGGGCAGGAGGGCTGACTCACAGCTTCTTTCCCATTGGCTGCCGGAGGGGATCCGACCGTAGCGATTGGCCGCGGTCGAGCCCGCCTCCTCTTGCGTTTGGCTCGGTCTGGGCGATATAAGGGAGCCTTGCGGGCTTCCTCCCCAGTTGGAGCCCGGCTGGGAGCTGCGGAGTGTCCGAGTGCAGAGACCGCTGGCCGGCGCCCCGCTCCTCGCCGCCGCATCGCCGCCTCCGAGCCCTCGTCCCGCGGAGCTGCGACCATGAAGGAGAGACGGGCGCCGCAGCCGGTGGTGGTCAGGTGCAAGCTCGTGCTGGTGGGGGACGTGCAGTGCGGGAAGACGGCGATGTTACAGGTGCTAGCGAAGGACTGCTACCCCGAGGTGAGCTGCCCAGTCCCCCGCCGCCCCACCCCAGCCGCCTTCTGCCCTGCCCAGCTTCCCCCGAGACCTGTCCCACTTCTGCCACCCCGCCGACTCCTCCTCACCCATCAAATCCCCTCCTACTTTCCTTCAACCCTGGCTCGCTCTCCCCAGAGCCCAGGGTTTCTTCTTGACGCAATACCTGCCCGCCCCTCACCCCCTCCTCAGGTTGACGGTGGCCACCGGCAGGCTTCTGTTGCTTCTAGGGCTCTGCTGTTCACTTGTGCCAAGGGGCTTGAGGGCAGAAGATGGAGATTAGAATTGGCTGGTGGCTCTGAAATTGGGACACAGATCTAGGAAACGAGAGGGCAATGTAAATGCATGTCTGTCTGTCTGACGGGCTAGGAAAAGACGGTTGGGGAGCAAAGTGCCTTGGATCTACAGTCCCTTCCTCATGTCCCATGAAGTCCTCCTGCCCCATGTATCCCCTCCTGATCGCCTGATACTAAAGTGTCTCCTTGAGAAGCCTCCAGCATTAAGTGGGTGGTTCCTAGGGTAGGGGTGCCCAGGTGTGAATGCTTCCTCTCTCCTGGCAGACCTATGTGCCTACGGTGTTTGAGAACTATACCGCCTGTTTGGAGACAGAGGATCAGAGAGTGGAGCTTAGTCTCTGGGATACCTCAGGTAAGACTGTAGCCCCAAATGCTCCAACCCACCTCCACTGGCCAGCTGCAGTTGCTGCCTTAGAACATTTTTCCTCTTTGGGGGAGAAAGGTGCTTGTCAGGAACCATAAGAAGGAATCTAGAGATTCTTTGGTTGGGACTTCAACTCCAATAGGTAGTCCAGGGATGCAGTGATGAAGCCACTCACTTCTCTGGTCTGGGATGGTGAGAAGGAACCCAGGAATACTCCTGGGAGGCAACAGGCAGAATTCCCTATTTCCATTCCCTGCTCCACACAGCCTTTAGCTCCCCAGAGCAAAGTTAAATGACAGGTAGGAGGCTGCACTGCCAGAGGCGGCTGTGGTGGGGCAGAAGGACCAACCTGCTTTGGAGGGAATGTTTGCTTTTCTGCATTTCATTTCCAGCCACGCTGTCCGCCTGCCTGCGGCAACTCTACTGTCACACTGCTGCAGCTTAGGGATGAAGCGATGCATCACTGATGTTTTGGAGGGTGGGGGAGATGGCAAATGTAGGGCATCGTTATACTGTAGATGGTGGCCAGTGGTGCGGAGGGGAGATTGGTTCTTACTGTTTTTCCTTGTACGGGCTGAGAGATAAGATGTTCTTTGGTCTTTCCAGAATGTAGAAAGCAATGTTCCCCCTCCCTCCACCCAAGCCCTCAGTGTTCAGTTATCCTTTGCTTTGATTCTGAAACCCACTATCTCTTGGCTCAGACATACTTAAGGAGTAGAAGCCAGCAATAGGAATATGCCAAAAAAAAAACATATTCAGGCTGAGTTTAAAGAGAAACTATAAATCACGATGGGTCTGTCTATTCCTCTAGAAGAGCTGTTGTCCCCATGCTTCAGTTCTGAGGTCTGAGGTTGGGAATAGGGGATGGATAGACAGAAAACGAGACTTCCTCTTGCTTTCTTCTTCAACAAAAATTCATCAGGCTGGTATGCTTTCCTCTGTTGCAGTTTTAGGGGTAGGGAGGCAGGGTTCTGGGGATCCTCCACTGGGCTACGCTGGCTGGATCAGACCAGAATGCAGGGTGGCTGCGTGATGTATGGTTTTTCTTCTTCTGTTCCCTCCCACCTCCCAGTCTTCCCTGAACCTTACTGCAGCTCATCTCTTTTCATTACCACCGCCCCAAGTCCCCCAGTGTTTTCCATCACTCCCAGTCAGAACTTAGCCCTTAAATACCCAGTCCAGATGAAAGCAGATCAGCAAGTATGGCCTTTATATGGTCGCAGCCCCACTCCTTAATTTCCAAAAGGATGAGAGGTATCAGTTATCCTGACTCTTTCTTTCATATTAGGCTCCCATAAATGCAGAGGAAATGGCAGTGATCTGTAGGATGAAGCTTCCCTGCATAGGGGCCAGGGTCAAACCTGTTTCCATTATTCACTTGCTGATTTTAGGGAAGGGGAATGGCTTGGAGGAAAACGGAGACCTCCTCCCCTCCACCTTCCCAAGTACCGCAGCGCTCCCCTGCCTCAGTGCTGCTGTGGTGCGACCCCCACCTTGCCTTAGAAAGGGATGGGGGCGGGTTGCTGAAGGAGCAGGCAGCAATCCTAATTCCCCCTTCTTTTTTTTGTGACCAACACCCCCACCCCAGCTTGGATTCCCCCTCCCAGTTTCCATGGCGATTGCAGTACAGGGAGAGGGGCTGCTTGCTATTCTGAGCACGGATTGTCTGGGTTCCAAATCTGCTTCTGTTCCTTCCTCAGAGTGGAGGGGGACCAGCTCAGCTCCTCAAATTCACCCCATCATACTTGGAATCTGCATTGCCTGCCCCCCTCCACAAGGACCCTTGTTCTAGCCTCTAGCTCTGTAGCTATTGGTGCTACTGAGGTCTGAGGGGAGGCGCCACAGCTTTCCCTCTGCCCTTGTCAGTATAAGCTGATTTGGGTGGGTAGGGGTAGGGGAATCGAACATGAAATCCTGAATATTCTCCCTCCTCTACCAGTCTCCTGGAGTTCTGACCTGTAGGCAAAGAAGTAGAGCAGAGAGTTATGTAACGGGAAGGTTTATTTCTTCACTGAAAGACCCCAGAGCAGAAGGGAGCAAAGGCTGGGCAGCAGTTAGTTAGGCTCATGAGAAGGGGAGACCTTAAACAAGCCCTGGTCTCTTCGTAGGTGCTGCTAGCATCTTCTGGGAGAAAAATGAATAGACCTTAAATTTAACCTACTGCAGGAAATCCAGACAGGCTCAAGTGATTGTCTATCCCTTTATATTTTGCCTCCTTCCTTTTTTCCAGGAATAAGGAAGATGATATTCATACACAGCCTTCTGGCAGGTGCTCAGGCCCCAGGCTTCCATGTGGTAGCACTGGTCCCTGGAAGATGGCCGAATGTGGATACTAAGGGATCAAGAATTGCATTCCCAGGGATTTTAGGCTTAGACATACAGAGAAAAGATGCCATGCTCACTACCAGCTCTTCTCTCCTTCACCAGGATCTCCCTACTACGATAATGTCCGTCCACTCTGCTACAGCGACTCAGATGCGGTATTACTGTGTTTTGACATCAGCCGTCCAGAGACTGTGGACAGTGCACTCAAGAAAGTAAGGCTAACCTGGGTGTGGTGGTATATGCTAGTAATCTCAGCTACTGGGGAGGCTGAGGCAGGAGGATTACAAGTTCAAGACCAGCCCAGGCTACATAGCCAGTTTAAGACCAGCCTGAGCAAGTTAGTGAGAACCTCTCTCCAAAAAAAATTGAAATAAGAAGCTGGGCATGGTGGCATATGCCTTTAATCCAAGCACTCTGAAGGCAGAAATAGGAGGATTGCCATGAGTTTGAGGCCAGCCTGGGACTACAGAGTGAGTTCCAGGTCATCTTGAGCTAGAGTGAGACCCTACCTCAAAAATAAGGTCTGAGGATGTAGCTTAGTTGGTAGAGAACTTGCCTAGCATAAGCAAGGCTCTGTGTTCAATACCCATAACTGGAAAAAAAGAAGATAATGCTAAATAGGCTCTATAATTTCTAACCAAGCAGGAGAATTGAATTCTGGGGGCTTTGTCCTCTAATCCTCTTGTGTACCAGCAAAAACCTGAGGTCAAGGAAAGAAGGGTTTTAGTCTGAAGCCTCTCCATTAACTGTGGTTCTGGGACTAGAAACAGGGTCTCCTTCCCCTTTGCTTTCTGCCCTTTATTCTCCTAGGCCACTTTCCCAGAGCAGGGACAATGGTGCTAAAGGCTCAGGAACAAAGAATTCAGCATCAGAGAACCTTCTAGAGGTGTGGGTGGTGTGGTTTGAGGGTTGGGGGTGGGACCTTTTGGAAGCAGCTTCTGTAGACCTTGATCCCAGGCCCACTTAGCAAGGTGGTTCAGAGGAAATGCCTGGGTGTGGGTGATGAGATCTACCTCCAGTGGGGATCTGCAGGAAACCCTAAGGAAGTAGCCTAGCTGCCCAGGAGACTCTGACTGTATCCTTCCCCTGGGGAGAGACTGGTTGGCTTCCCTTCTGGCATTGTGGGCCTTTGACTGGGATGAGGGGACTGACCCATGTCTTCTCATTGTCCTCTGCTCTCCTTGGTGACTGGCTGTTGATAGGTTCTTGGGTCAGCACACTTTTGCCACCAAAGGCCTCATGGGCAGGAAGATGATGTAATTAGTGCAGCAGCGATCTGTGAGTCAGAGGGAGGACTGGGCTGGCAATAGTCGGGGTGGAATGTGTGTGTGATGTTGCCAACTGGGCTTCTGGTATCCGTCTGCGACTGATTTTTCTTTTTCCCCTTTCCCTCTTCCGTCTTCCTGCTTGGTCCTTCAGTGGAGGACAGAAATCCTAGATTATTGTCCCAGCACCCGAGTTTTGCTTATTGGCTGCAAGACAGATCTGCGAACAGACCTGAGCACTCTGATGGAGCTGTCCCACCAGAAGCAGGCACCCATCTCCTATGAGCAGGTGTGTGCATGGGCCCGCGCATGCTTCTGTGTGCTAGAGAAGACTACAGCAGAGGGTTTGAAAGATGGCTCTTAAACTCTCCCTCTGTAGCAAGAGAGACTATTAGAGAGTATAGCAAAGTTTTCACCTTTGTGAAATAGTGGATATATATACATATATACATATACATATATATACACACATATATACACATATATGTATATATATGTGTGTTGTTGTTTATTTTATTTATAAGAAGAGAGAGAGAATGAGAGAAAGGGAATGGGCGTGCCAGGGCCTCTTATCACTGTAAATGAACTTCAGACACATGTGCCTCTTTGTACATCTGGCTTTATGTGGGTACTGGGGAATCCAACATGAGCAGTCAGGCTTTGCAAGCAAATTCCTTTAACTGCTGAGCCATTTCTCCAGCCCCTAGTGAATATTTTTTTACCCAGATGTATGCTGTAGGTTATCAGGTCAGCAGCTCCTGTGTGTGCCAGCATTCCAAAGTGTTTTTAGTGTGTGTGTGTGTGTGTGTGTGTAACATGTGAATCAAAACTAATAAAGATGCTGTTAGAGCTGGATGAGACTATAATCTCAGAACTCATGAATTACATGATAAGACTGTCTCACAAAACCAAACCCAAATGAAAACAAAGATAAGTTCTTGTTAGAATTTTGAATTCCTCGCTCATGCCTATACAACAACTGTGAGGGGCTAGGAAGATGGCTCAGCAAGCACAGGTACTTGCTGTGCAAGCATGAGGGCCTGAGGAAACCTGAACCAACCTGAGTTCTCTCCCCAAGACCCACATATACAGCTGGGCATGCCCATGCACACCTGGGACCCCAGTCCTGTGGGGAGCAGAGAACAGAGGATAATCACTGGGTCTTGCTGGTCAGACAGTTAATTGTACCAAAAATGGAAGCTCCAGATTCAGTGAGAGACTTCACCTCAAGGAAACATGTGGACGAGTGACACAGGAGGACAGCATGGCCTCTGCAAGGCATGAACATCTGCACACGTGCATATACACAACACACCATACCACATGTACTACACACATATGTGAAGAAAAAAAGAAATAAAAGCACTTTTGGAGAAAGCTATGGAAATGTGTATTTTATAACAAAATCCAAAGACAATTTTTATATACCCAGGAGTTTAAGAATCATGTCTGTTAAGCCAATGTTTCTCATTATAGTCATCTGGGAAAACTCTTAAAAATACTAATGTTAGGGCTGGCAGTATAGCTCAGCAATAGAGCACATGGTTAGCATACATGAAGTCCTGGGCTCAACTGTCAGCACTAAAAACTAAAAAAGTCTAATGCCCGTGTCCTCAGAATTTTTTTTTTTTTTGGTTTTTTTCAAGGTAGGTACTCACTCTAGCCCAGGCTGACCTGGAACTCACTCAGTAGTTCCAGCCTGGCCTTGAACTCACAGCGATCCTCTTACCTCTGCCTCCCAAGTGCTGGGATTACAGGCGTGCATCACCACCCACGCCTGGCAAGAAATCTTGCTATACTTGGTTTGACATCAGTATCGTTTTAAAGGTGTTCCAGGTGATACTAATTTGTATCCAGGTTTTGCCTTCATAAGAGCTCCTGGGAGAGGTGGTGGGAGACTGGTGATGGTTTGCCACTTGGAAGAGCCATGAGGAGTGACACATGGAATGCCATGGTGTTTCACAGCCATTAATGACCATTGCACTAATGACCTCACCTCTCCTGCAGGGCTGTGCAATCGCTAAGCAGCTGGGAGCAGATATCTACCTGGAGGGCTCTGCGTTCACCTCAGAGAAGAGTATCCACAGCATCTTCCGGATGGCATCCATGATGTGTCTGAACAAGCCCAGTCCAGTGACCCCCAAGAGCCCCACCCGAAGCCTCTCCAAGCGACTACTCCACCTGCCCAGTCGCTCTGAACTCATCTCTTCTACCTTCAAGAAGGAAAAGGCCAAAAGCTGTTCCATTATGTGAAGTGGGAGTTGAAGGGGGAGACAGCCCCCCACTTCCTCCCTTGGGGTGCAGAGGCCGGGGAGAGGGAGGATGAGACAATTAAGGACATTAGACACGAGATTTTCAGATGGCCGCAGTGAGAGCTTGGAAGAGGAGAATGGAATGAGGAAGGAGCCAGGCTTGGCATGAGGACCTGACTTGAGCAAGAACCATCACACCCCAAGCCGGGCACTAGATTGTTGGGGGAGGCAGCTTCCTCAGTGCCCCCTTTCTAGAGGAAGAAAGGGGATCGGGGGTGGGAACATGTTGGCCTCTCAGGCTTGGGGGTCTACCAGAGTCTCACTTCAGCATCATGCCTCTTCCACACAGTGTTCCCATACAGGCTGGGGGACAGGATGGGTTCCTGAGCCCTTCTCTTCCCCTCTGAGAAGTGGCAGAGGAATGGGGAAGCCAAGAGGCAGCTCCCTAGGAGCTTAGCCCAGGTGCTTCATGACTGAAATCGTGAGTGCAGGGGCTGGTCAGAGCAAGAAGGAAACGTCATCTTTGCATAGCCCATGCATCATGGAGAGGTGACATCACACATTCACATGCTTCTCACCTAAGTCCTCAGGGTCCAAGGGAGAAGCCCCAGACCCCCTTCTCTTGTAGAGCGTGGGGGGTGGTGCTGCAGGGGAAGGGCTGGGGGGGTCACCAGACTTCTCCTGTCCTTTGGGCAGTACAGCTGGCATCTGTTTTATAGACTCTTGTCTTTGGAACTGGGGGGAGGGGGGAGTGTTTCAACCTGTTATATGTTCTGTGTTTAAAGAAGAAAACCTATTTATTAATGAAAAATATAACACATATAAAGAAGTTGGCTCTGGTTTTGTTTCTGTTTTCTCAGTCATTGATGAGCAAGCAGGGAAAAGCTATCTGAGAGCCCTTTCTGTTATAGAGGGGTTGCCTGCATGTTTCCTAGCATATCTAACAAGGATAACCCCTCTTCTCCCACCCAGGGACTCCGAGGCCAAGGAAGAGCTCTTTGGCCATCTCAGAACAGTGACATTATTGTCTAGGCATGTCTTTTTGCAGGTGGCTGTCCTGTGCAGTGTAGGGTGTTTAGTAGTATCTCTGGCATTTGGCAGGTGCTAGATATAGCAGCATTCTTAAGTTGTCATGACCAAGAATATCTCCAGATATGGCTGAATGTCCCCTGAAAAAATTCACTTCCTGTTGAGGACCCTTGCTCTAAAGACTTGGAGGAAGAGAAAGATAGCATGAAGTAGAGGATTGAGCTGCTGAGTCCCACTCCAAGTAGAAGGTACAGAGAGTAGACCAAGGCCCGGTAGGTTCCTGAGGTTCCCATCTCCTTTGAGTTTAAGAAGAGGTGACTTTTGTCATTGACTTTCTGATTCTAGTATCTGATGGTAGTAGCTCAGGTATCTTAAGTTCCCTTCTCAGTGACTTGCAGCTCTTTTTCATGAAATAGTACTAGCATTTAAAAGTTACTATGTCTGGGGGGGGGTGTACAACTATAATGCATTTAAGAGATTGAAGTAGGAGAATTTCCATGAGTTTGAGGCCAGCCTGGATTACAAAGTGAGTTCTAGGTCAGCTTGAGCCTGGTAAGATCCTGCCCCAATTTAAATTATATATATGTATATTTAGATTATACTGCATATAGAAATCACTGTTACAGCCAGGTATGGTGGTGCATGTCTTTAATCCCAGCACGTAGGATTGTTGTGAGTTGAAGGCCAGCCTGGGACTAGAGTGAGTACCAGGTCAGCCTGAGCTAGAGTGAGACCCGGCCTCAAAAAAATTTGTTACATTGAAATATTCCTTCTAATAGAAATTATCCATGTTTCAAACTAACTATCAAAAATTATTAGTAGCACTGTTATTTATTTTTTTTCCAGGTAGGTCTCGCTCTAGCCCAGGCTGACCTGGAATTCACTATGTAGTCTCAGGGTGGCCTTGAACTCATAGCGATCCTCCTACCTCTGCCTCCCAAGTGCTGGGATTAAAGGTGTGCGCCACCACGCCCGGCTCCAGCACCTTTTTAAAAAATGTTTTATTTATTTAATTAATTATGATCTATTTATTTGCAAGAGAGTGAGTGTGTATATGTGTGTGTATGGGCACACCAGGGTCGTCTGCTGCTGAAAACCAACTCCAGGCACATGCACCACTTTGCATATGGCTTTCCTTGGGTGCTGGGGAATTGAACTGAGCCATCGGGCATTGCAAGCAAGTGCCTTTAACCACTGAGCTATCTCACCATACTTTAGCTAATTTTTGTTTGTTTTTCTTTTGAGGTAGGGTCTCGCTCTAGCTCAGGCTGACTTGGAATTCACTATGTAGTCTTAGGGTAGCCTAGAACTCAGTGATTCTACTATTCCCGCCCTGATAGTGCTGGGATTAAAAGGCATGCACCACCACACTCAGTCCTTAGCCTAGCCGGACTAAAGCAAGACCCTACCTTGAAAAACCAAAAAAAAAAAAAAAAAAAGTTAGCCTTTCCTTCCCTCCCTTTCCCTTTCTTTTCCCTCCCTCCCTCTCTCCCTCCCCCCTTCTTTTGACCAGATCTCACTGCATTGCCCAGAATGGAATCAAATTCCTGGCCTCAAGTGATCCTTCCTCCTCAGTCTCCCTAGTAATTGAGACTAAGGGCACTGGCCATTGTACCTGGTGACGGAATGCTTTTATTTTGTTTAGGGGCAGGTGTGAGACAACATCTCATGTAGCCCAGGCTGGCCTTGAACTCCGTTTATAGCTGAGGATGACTCTGAGCTCCTGATTTCCCAACCTCCACCTCCCAAGTGCTAGGATTCCAGGTGTGCACTGCTACTCTGGACACAACATGCTCTTGTTTTGAAGAAGAGTTCTAAACTGACTTTGAACTCATTCTGTAGCCCAAGGCTGGGCTTGAACTCATGACAGTTCTCCTACCTCAGCTGGGATTACAGGCATGAGCCACCAGACAATGGAGATATCCTGAAAATAGGGGGAAATTTGGAATCTGAAGTTAAATGAACTGGAAGAATTCTGGCTCCAATATTGCAACTATGTGGAATTTGAATATATATTTACTCATGAGCCACAATCTCCTTATTAGTAAAATTGAGATAATATCCATCTCATACTGTTAAGAAAGTGATGTGGGCAGGCTAGAGATGCAGTTCAGTTGGTAGAGTGCTTGCATAGTACATGAAGTCTTGTGTTCCAATCCCAGCACCACATACAACTGGGTGTGTGGAACACACCTGTAATCCTATCATCTCTGTAATCTCAGGTACAAATTGAGTTTGAAGCCAGCCAGGGATACTCTTATAAAGTAATATAGGAGCTGGGCGTGGTGGCACACGCCTTTAATCCCAGCACTCAGGAGGCAGAGGCAGGAGGATTGCTGTGAGTTCGAGGCCACCCTGAGACAGCATAGAGATTCCATCCAGGTCAGCCTACTTTTTTTTAAATTTTTTAAAAAATATTTTATTTATTTATTTTTCAAGGAGAGAGAGAGAGAGAGAGAGAGAGAGAGAGAGAGAGAGAGAGAGAGAGAGAGAGAGAGAAGACCAAGGCCACCACCTTGTGGGTCTGGCTTATGTGGGTCCTGGGGAATTGAACCCAGGGCCTTAGGCACCAGAGGCAAGTGCCTTATCCGCTGAGCCATCACTCCAGCCCAGGTCAGCCTACTTTGAAAAACCAAGAAAGAAAGAAAGAAAGAAAGAAAGAAAGAAAGAAAGAAAGAAAGAAAGAAAGAAATGTAGGGGGCTAGAGAGACTGCTCAGCGGTTAAGGCACTTAGCTGCAAAGCCTAACAACCTGGGTTCAATTCCCCAGTACACATGTAAGCCAGATGCACAAAGTGTCACATGCATCTAGAGTTCCTTTGCAGTGGCTAGAGGTCCTGGTACACCCAGTCCATACTTTCTCTCTCTTCTGTATCTCTCTGATTGAAAATAAATAAATAAAATAGTTTAAAAAAATAATGTAGGCTAAGTATCTAATTCAGTGTTGGACATTTTGAAGAGTCTCAATAAATAGCTATAGATTTTATAGGTTTCAGTGAGGAATCTGTGAGTGGAGCTCCCTCTAGTGTTCATAGTGTTCATAGTTCTACTTCATTACATGAAGCTTCCTTTCCCTTTCTCGCTGGGCTAGAAGTTACAAAGCCAAAGGCTGCAGAGTTCTCAGAGCAGACATGTAGTCTCCAAGTGTACACTGAGCCATTGTACACGATGCTTAGAGTTTTGGGATTAGGGTGTATTCTCAGGCAGGCCTTCCTTAGAACTGAAAGAATATTCAGATTTAAAAAAAGACAGGCTGGGTAGATGACTCAATGATTGAAGGCGCTTGCTTGTAAAGCCTGTTGGCTCAAGTTCGATTCCCCAGTACCCACATAAATCCAGATGCACAAAGTAGTGGATGCACAAAGTAGTGCATGCATCTAAAGTTCAGTTGCAGTGGCAAGAGGCCCTGGTGCACCCATTCTCTTTCTCCCACAAATAAGCAAATACATTAAATTTAAAAAAAAATTTTTTTTAAACCAAACCTAAAGCCATGTGGGTTGAAACAGCAAAGCTGATGATGGGAAAACAGAAAGGAAAGAAACACGGGATATTTCCAGTCATCCTAACCATTCTAGAAGTTACAATTTTTGTTTTGTTTTGCTTTGGTGGGTGATGATGTTGGAATTTGAACCCATAGAACCTGTGGTAGTCAGCTCGCACACCGCTGGGATGAACCTCCAAACCAGGCATAGTTATGGAAGGAAAGGACTTATCGAAGCTACAGATCCAGGGGAAGCTTCATAATGGCAAAGAGGTTGCCCCCTTTCGCAAGTCCAAGCAGAGAGAGAAACCCATCACAGCACCGCACACACAACAGCAAACAGGCAGGGGGCAGGGGGAGAGAGAGCTTTCTTTCCCCTTTATAATGCTTTAGGGTGCAGTCATGTAACCCTTCCCCAGACTTGTTGACCCCCTGAGTCTCTGGAATTTCCTTCTTGCACTGCCCTCCCAGGAAGGGATGCTAATTTCTAGCTTCCCTGAGCTTCCTTACAGCCTGTCCCCTACTGAGAGGGCCACCTTCCTGTGAACAACCTTAAAGACCCACCCAAGATGACTAAAAAGGTTAAGTTGACAACAAACTTAACCATCACAGGACCAAATCAAAACAAAGTGAACATATCACTGCGGGCCAAGGAGCACTAGAAGGAGAAAGCAAAAATAACTGCAATTTCTTTCTTTTTTAAAAAAAAAAATTTATGAGGGGGGGGATGATGAACTGTAAGGTCAGAATTCAGGCTACACCCTGATCTTCTTCCCCAACCAGCCTCAAGAGAAGTATCAACAAGAGTCAAAGATAAAGACTCCCCCCCCAAACAAGAGCCACACCTGGCCCGAGGGACTGTCCTTCCCGATCCTTCCTGATCCTGAGAGCATGTGACCACCTGAGCCCTCCATCCACCTCATGTGACCACCTGGACCCCAACCTGAACATTTTCTCCTTAAAAGCCCTGATCTAAACCTGCCTCGTGCGCTTTTTGCCACCTTTGGTGAGAATAGCCCGGCAGCTCGCTTTTCCTCCTATTAAAACCTTTCCTTTCAGAGTGGTCTCTCGTGGTCATTTCCATTCTAACATGAACGAGGATGGTTGTGCCAGCGCCTCTCTTGCTGCTGCAAAAGAACTCTAGATGCATGTGCCACCCTGCACATCTGGCTTTAAGTGGGTTTTGGGGACTCGAACCTGGGCTAGCAAGCTTTGCGTACAAGTGCTTTAAACACCGAACCATCTCTCCATTCCCATTAACTTCAGTATCTACTAACAGATTCCAAGTAAGACCTTGGACGCTGAGCCATCCATCTCCCCAACGCACGGAAAACTCTCCCTCCCTCATCCTCAAAACATTAGGCGAACTACATTACCCAGCAGACCGCACGGCCTGGCCGCCCAGCGCGGTGCATTCTGGTACCGGTAGTTTCCGAGGCTGACGGTGGGCTTCCGCCGCGTAGCCTCAGGAACTCACCTTCCCAGTGTACCCCGCGGCAGGGGCGCACCTCAGCGACCAGGAAACGGGAAAGATGGCGACTGCTCGGCGACGTTGAGGCCGCGTTGGGCGGCTCAGGCTCAGGGTGGTGAGTGCCGGGCGCCGGAGGCGGTGAGAGCGGGCATGGCGGTGGCGTCTGTGTGCAGGACGCCTCGGGGAAGGCGCACGAGCCCGGGCAGCCGCGCAGGGCCGGCCCCGGGAGAGGTGGCTGTCGGGGACGCGGGTCGCGCGCGGCTCCCGGAGCATGCTAGCCACGGGTCCGGACCTTTCTTCGTCGGCGGCTCGGGGCCAGGACTCCTCCTGGTCGCGAGGAGCCCTTGCTCCCGCCGCACCGGAGCTGCGCCGTCCTCCCCGGAAGTCTGCCCCTGCTTTCCCGCCTCTGGACGCCGCGGTTACTTCTGCCTGGAATGACTTCTGACCCTGGCCCACAATGACACGGCTCTGAATTCTACCCTTACTTCAAGGTCCCGAGGCCACGTCCTCCGTGGATCCTTCCGTATCCCGTTACCAATGAAAGGGGAAACTGCTGGCTGGGGCTCCCACGGCATTTCTAAAAGCCCCTGTGGGCAGGGTTTCCTTTTTGTAATTAACAGCGCCTAGAATTGAGCCTGGTTTGATAAACACTCATCAAGGGGAAGAACTTGCCTTTTCCCTACAAGAAAAGAGTCACTTGGGTATCTGGTTGCTGGGTATCATGACCAGTCGTCTGTAATGAAAGTTGCCTACATTTACCCACACAGGGTTTTGTGTAGCCCAGGCTGGCCTCAAACTCCCTGTAGCCAAGGCTCTCCTTGAACTCCTGATCCTCCTGCATTTGCTTCTCAGGTGCTGGGATTACAGGCACCTGCTACCTTCTTTTTTATATTTTTTATTTTTTGTTTATTCGAGGTAAGGTAAGGTCTCACTCTGGCCCAGGCTGACCTGGAATTCACTATGTAGTTTCTCAGGATGGTCTCGAATTCAGTAATCCTCCTACCTCTGCCTCCCGAGTGCTTTTTTTTTTTTTTTTTTTCAGAAAGATCTAGAAGAGAAGAATTTCTTTAAAAAGTTGTTGATTAGAGAGAGAGGTATGGACACACCTGGCCTCTTGCCACTGCAGATGAACTCCAGAGGCATGAGTGGGTATTGGGGAGTCAAGCCTGGGCCATCAGGCTTTTAAGCAAGTGCTTTAACCACTGAGCCATCTTTCCAGCCTGATTTATATCTTTTTTTTAAAAAATATTTATTTGCAAGTAGAGAGGGAGGAAGGGGGAGAGAGAGAATAAATAGGCGTGCCAGAGCCTCTTGCCACTGTAAATGAACTCCAGACACATGTGCCCCTTTGTATATCTGGCTTTACGTGAGTACTGGTGAATTTAACCCAGACTGTCAGGTTTTGCAAGCAAGTACCTTTAACCTCTCTAACCCCCAGTTTATATCTTTTAAAAAAATAATTGTATTGCCAGGTATGATGGCATATACCTTTATCTCAGCACTGGGGAGGCAGAGGTAGGAACATCGCTAGAAGTTTGAGTCCAGCCTGGGACTACAGAGTGAATTACTGGTCAGCCTGGGCTAAAGTGAAACCCTGCTTCAAAAAACAAAAAAGTGTGTGTGGGTGGGTGTGCCAGGATCTCTTGCCACTGCAAATGAACTCCTGGTGTATGTGTCACTTTGTGCCTGGCTTTACGTGGGTGCTGAGGAATTGAGCTGGGCTGGCAGGCTTTGTAAGCAAGTGCCTTTAACTGCCATCTCCCCAACCATTACTTACTGTCTCTGGTCACTTGACATTCTCTTCTGACTCATTCCACGAAAGCTTGGAGTCTCCTTTCCTGGCATTGAAGCAGCTCTTGCCCAGGTCACCGGTAGTCTCCATGTTTCCAAGATCTCTAGTCCCTAGTCTTTTTGCTCTTCAGTGGTATTTTATTCATTTTTAAACGCTACTTGTGTATATATTGTTGCGTGCACTACCGTGTGCATGTGGAAGTCTGAGGATATCCTTGGGTGTTGGTCCTCTCACCTAGTTTGAGACAATGTCTTATTTTGATCCTAGGAAGGTCAGAGTAGATGGCCTGCAAGCTTCAGGATTCTCCTGACTTCACCCCTCATGGCTATAGCCATGTGTCCAGCTTTATGTTGGTGCTGAGGACACAAACTCTAGTTGTCAGGCTTGTGGAGCAAGTCTTTAATCACTGAACCATCTCCCCAGTCCCAGTGGTACTTTATATGATTGACGACTTCCTCTTTGAAATGTAATTTTGGTTTCTGTCATTTTTCCCTGGTTTCTCCTAGGCATGACTTTTCAATGTTAGTGTTCCAGAGCTCATCTCTGGATCATCTCTTCTGTTTTCCTTCCTTCCTTCCTTCCTTCCTTCCTTCCTTCCTTCCTTCCTTCCTTCCTTCTTTCTTTCTTTCTTTCTTTCTTTC
>PVHP010040484.1:0-15820 GCA_004024765.1 Zapus hudsonius | reverse complement strand
GGAGAGGGGGAGAGGAGGGAAGGGAGGGGGATAGGGGGAGGGAGTAGAGAGGGAGAGAGAGAGGGAGGGAGAGAGAGACAGAGACAGAGAGAGATCTCAAATTTGTATCCCCCCTTCAACTCTAGCTGCTCTCACTCTTGTTTGGAGAATCTGCCTTTTTTACAGATGGCAGAGAAAACAGAGGAGAACCAAGATCTAACCATAAAATAAGAAGTTACCTGACTGTCCAGCAGGAGATGTGCCACCTCTACCACATATGCCACGGCCCAGGAGAAGGGGAAGTGAGGACATGAACACTGTCTTACTGCTAGCCTGACAACCAGCTCCAGGTTGACGTTGACAAACATGGTGATCAATCAAAACCTATCAAAACAGAAATCTAGAGGCCACAGAGAATACAACACTATATCAGACTGCCAACAGGCTCAGGTAACTTTTCAGAAGAGGGGGAAGAAAGATTGTAAGAGCCACAGAGTGGGTAGGAATATCCGGAGGCGTGTTCCCAGTATGCCACAGGGACTATCTGAGGCCTTCATCACCTCACATTGAATACTATAATCCCACTGAGGAGGGTCTCCAGGGTAACAGGAACTGGGGCAAGGGAATAAAAGAAAATAACCTGTTAAAATATAATAGAAATAAAAATTATAATAAAAAGTTTTGAAGGGTGGGGAAGATGATAATGGATAAAAAAGAGAAGATCCAAACAATAAATAATAGTGGTTAATAAACTATTTAGTTGTTTAACTGAGATGTTGCACATGTGTATAACCCTAGCACTCAGGTGGCTGAGGCAAAAGGATCATGAGTTCAAGTCCAGTCTAGGCTGCAAGTGAGACTCTATCTCAAAAAAGAAAGAAAGAATGGAAGAAAGGGAGGGAGGGAAGGAGAGAGGGAGGAAAGGAGAAGAAAAAGAAAAGAAAAGAAAAAAGAAAAATAAGGGAGGGAGGAAGTTAGTTTGAAGCTACAATGCACTCCACATTACCTTCTTTTTCAATCTCTAAAACTTCCACGAACTGCTACTCTACCCACAATCTTGGGCCAATGGAACTTTTAGAAACAGAATGAGAACAGTGTTCCATGAGGCTGCAGTGGGTGAAGATGATAGCATGGAAAGGGAAGAATTAACACAGGGGAATCCAGAAATCATAAATTTGGGTGAGGACTAGGCAGTGCATTCTCAGGTATGTATGTGGAAAAGGAGCTGAGCCCATCTGCTCACACATTAAATGAACATAAAGAGTCCTATGAGACTACTCAACTCTACATTAATCAATTTTAAAATCTGAATATAATAGAAAATTTTTTCAGGAAAGTAGAATTTTCCTAAAGATTCTTTAAAAGAAACAAAAAATCTTAAGTGGTCCACTTTCTTGCAGAAGAAAGAGATGAGATCATGAAAACACCACTTCCTAACAAAAGCATCTGGCCTGAAGGCTTCCCAGCAATATTATGCAAACCTTCAATGAACAGTAATTTCAAGGGGTTTTGCGCTTGCATAGAGTATTAAAAGAAAAGGAAAACTTCTAAGTCATTTTAGGTGAATATTAACAACAAATCCTGAAATATTTCTTGTATAGTTACTCTGAAGGCAAATCTCACTTTAGAAGGTCAATTCAAAACTCCTAAATAAAATACCAACTAGTAGAATGCAACCCTCCATTAAAACATTAATAAGTCATATGATACTTAAGTTTATTCTAGGAAGTAAAAGATGATAAAATATTAGGAAATCTACTCAATATTCATATTTGTTGACCTAAGGAGAAAAATCATACCGATTTCCTTAGATGCAAAAAAAAGACATTTCACAAACTCCAACTCTCTAGTCTTGTTTAGTCAAACTAAACAAGAATATAGCTCAGCAGAGTAGTTTACCTAGCATAAGTAAGTCTCTTGGTTTAGCTCCCAGCATTGCAAAAGAAAAAAATTTCAAACAAAAGAGGATACTTTGAAAAATTCCTTATATATTGAATGAAGTATATAACATCATAAATATAAATATATGCACAGATGTATATACACATATGACATACCTATCCTTAACATAGTATTATATTCCTTCATATAGTACATATTATTTTTATATTTATACGTGTGCACACACAACATTCTAATAAAATCAATACCAAGAAGGGTTGCTCTCACCATTACTAGTAAACCTCATCCCAGAGGCATATGAGTGAGTTACTTATAAATGTTACTAGACAAGAGCAAGAATACAAAAACATAAAGCTATCAATATCACAGAGTTATACCTGGTATGTGATTTAAAACAGATGTCCCCCATCTGAATGTTTGGTCTCCAGCTGATGGTAATTTGGGAGGTAGAGCCTTGCTGGAGGAAGTGTGTTAGTGGAGGTGAGTTTAGAAGTGTTATAGCTAGCTTCCCCTTGCTAGAATATAGCTCACTCTCTTGCTGCTGTTTCCACCTGATGTGGCTGAGTTTATATCCAGCCTCTCTGCATGCCATGCTTTTTCCTGCCATCATGAAGCTTCCCCTCAAGGATATAAGCCAAAATAAAAAACTTTCCTCTCATCAGTTCTTTGGGAAGGGGGCTTTGTCCCAGCAATGAGAAAGTAAACTACAACACCTGGAAAACCCAAAACATTGTACAAAAAAAATACTACTACAAACAATAGAAAAATTCAGTTGGATAAAAAAAAGTACAAGGTCAATATCAAATAGTTTAAAAAATAACCATTTCTTTAATCGCAACTAAAACCAGTTAGAAAATATGAGGGAAGAAAAGAGTCCACCTAAAAGAACACCATAATAGCCAAGCATAGTGGTCCACTACTGTAATCCCAGTACATGGATCATCATGAGTTCAAGGCCAGCCTTGGCTAAAGTGAAACCTGTCCTCAAAAAAAAATTAATAAGAAGAGCAACCATAACAAATATCTTAGAATAAATTTAGAAGGAAACATCTAAGTCCTGTCTAGAGAAAACTAAAAATACTACTGAAGTATACACATCACAAAAAAATACTACCTGTACAAATATAAAGACATTAGAGAAAGGACTACTCAATATTATCAAGTCCTTTTTCTTCTAGGTTAATATACTATCATGTGCTACATAACAGTGTTTCTGTTAACTATGTACTAAATATGCTGAGGTAACCTCAGTGTGTGTGGCTTTATCATCCAGATTTGTCCAAGTACACTCTGTGGTGTTCCCACAATGACACTGCTGTAGAATGACACACCTTTCAGAACATATTCCTGTTGTTAAGAGACATGGTGGATAAATTTATTGTAACCCAAACCAAAATATCAACAAGTAGGTTTTCTGTTTTGTTTTTAAATAGTCACATGGATTGTGATATTCATATAGAAAATTTAAAACCAAGTACAGCCAGCAAATTTCAGGAAGAGAAGTAATGACTGGAGGTGGCCTTACTATAACTTTAATCACCAGAACAGAGCAGGGGCACAGGCAGGGAGCAGGCACAAAGTCTGTGCTGTTTTTTCTCCCCCTACCATTGTTTTTGGTCTTACCCCAGGTGATCTCCTTCCCCCTTTTCCTGGGAGTTCAGCCAATGGGAGGCACTAGTAGGAGATCAAAGACTCAGGGAAGAAAGAGTTGTGTGTGTTCAGAGTTATGACTAAGAGATGTGAGGATCTGGGGTTTTCTTGATCATTTATTTTCATATATGTTCTAGTTTTTTAATTAAGTAGAAACTATATGAACAAGTCATATGTTGGTACCACTGTTTCCCTCCTCCCTGCCTCATTCCCTCCTCCCTGCCTCTGAGGGCCCGCCTCAGAGGGATTGCTGGTATACACCATGGAGTTGAGGTCTGTGTTATGTGAGCAGCAATCAGTCATTTTCTGGTTGGGGGGGGGGGGAGACAATGCCTTTGGATATTCCCCCACCATGGCTCTTACAATCTTTCCACCCACTCTTCCACAAAGTTCCATGAGTCATGGTGAGTGAGTTTTAAGTCAACTTTAGTGTTGAGCTCTAGCAGCTTCTGGATTTCTGCTTTGGGATGGTCTGAGTGTCCTCTGTGTCTGTCTCCATCATCCTGGCGCAGGTTGTCAGGCTCACTGTGGGAGCAGCACTCTTGGTCATCTTTCCACTTCCTCTGTGGTTTCACCTGGGCCCTAGCTGATGTGTTAGGGGTGGTTCATCTCCTGCCAGGAATGTTCTAGTTTTGATTATTTGATTTTTCCTCCTGTAGCCTCTTGAGTATATTTGTTCTTCTTTTCATTGTGAAGGATTTCATCCAGTAATTCTATGTAAGGCTAGTTTAGTGTTCATATATTCATAAATCTGGATTTTATCATGGAAAGTTTTTCTTTTACCTTATATTATAAAGGATAATTCTGTTGGGTATAGTAGTTTGGATTGCATTCATTGTCTTTCAAAATTTTAAATACTCCATTCCAAGCCCTTCCAGATTTTAGTTTCCATTAAAAAAAATGGACATCATTTTGATGGATTTACCTTTGCAAGTGACGAAGTATTTTTCTCTTGCAGCTTTTAGTTGTCACTTTTTGTTTTCTGTGTTTAGTGCTTTGACCATAATGTGATGTGGGAAATTTCTTCTCGGGTCCTGTCTATTGGGTGTTCTGTGTGCCTCTTGTACCTGTATGGGCCTCTCTTTTGCAAAATTTGGAATATTTTCTTTATAATTTTATTGACTATAGTTCTCTATGCCCTTGTCTTGCAGATCTTCTCTTACATGCCCATGATTCAAATGTTTGGGTTTTTTTTTTTAGGTTACCACATTTTTCTCACCTTCTGTTTGTATGTTTATGACTTTGTCACTGATTTTGGCCTCCTGATCTCTGTTCTCTGTATCATCCTTAAGCCCTCATAGTCTGTCCTGCACATTTTCTCAGGAGCCTTTTAAATGAGTGATTTCACTTTTGTCATCCATTAGGTTTTTCCAGTGTCTCCATCTCTTTATTGGATTCCATTTTCATTTCTTGATGTGACTTTGTTATTGTCTCTTGGAATTCATTCCTGCATTTGATCCTGTCCTCATTCAGTTCATTCTACTGTCCATTGAGTTATTTTTTGTTGATGATTCTTATCCATTTTATTCATCCATCTGTTGAGTTCCTTTTGTTGTCTCTCTTCCATTTCATTCAGCCATTTGTTCATGGCCTCATTAAGTTTGTTAAATATGCTTGTCACAATTGCATTTCATAATTTAATGTCTGGAGTTTCCTCTAATTAGTTTTCTTTCTTTCTTTCTTTTTTTGTTGTTGTTGTTTTCTAATTAGTTTTCAATGGAGGTTTCCACTCTGGACCTGGGCATCCTTGGTGGGGATGTCTTGATTTTTTTGCTTGTGCTATTTGTTTTGTATGGGGGTTGCCCATCTTGGGGTAGTTCTTTTGTCTTGGTGAGAATGCAGCAATAGCATCTCTTATGGAGACTGTGTTGAGTGGCCCAACCTTGATCCAAGTGGGCATGTGTTGGCAGTCTATCTGCAGGCTTAGGCTGGGCACACTGGAATTTGAGCAAGGTCCTACTTGTGTGTTCAGTCTTCAGGCAGTTCTGGGCTGAACCTTGGGCATCCTGGCTTACTCAGTGCCCAGGGCTATGAAGTATAATCACTTTGGGAGTCCCTTCTCAGGGCAGCACTGGCCAGTAGGCCAGGGAGTGAGGTCAATACCAAATGGGCCTGATACCTAATCTAATCTGAAAGAGTGGTGCCTGGGTTGTAGCCACAGGGTGGCGGGTTGCTCACCTGGACCCTTGCCAGCCTACTCAAGTGCCTCTGGGCTAGGGAGTACGATGAGCTCAGGGGCTCCAAGTCCAGGCAACAAAAGTAAGCAGGCCAGGGAGTGAGGTCAGTGCCAAATAGGTCAGGGTTTGCTTTTCACTCTTTTATTTTTATTAAGGTAGGGTCTCATTCTAGCTCAGGCTGACCTGGAATTCACTCAGTAGTCCCAGGCTGGCCTTGAACTCACAGCAGTCCCTCTTCTGCCTTCTGAGTGATGGCTTTTCACTTTTTATTTGTAGGTGTTTTTCATGTAAATGTACTGTAGTTGTATACCACTATTTTTAATGAATGCTTTTTTGTGTTCATTTCTCTACTCTAGTTGGTGGATTTGGGGGCTGTTTCCAGTTTTCTTTACTAAAAACAATCCTGTGATAAATGTTCCTTGACTCTTAGTTGTAATTTTAAAGACCTTCTTTAATCTTACCCAAGGCTATAAAGCCTATGTTTCTTCTAATTTTAAAAAAAAAATTTCTGTATGTATTTTACACTTGGTAAATGATAATGTTGGAAGCCATAGTCAGCTCCTAACACAGGTCCAGAGCTTGGAATGTATTATGTCATTAGTTTCCTGATCACATGACTCCATTGCTCCTGGGGTAGACCCCTGCAACCCTGAGAAGCTCTGATGCTGGCACTGGCGGCACAGCCTAACAGGGCAGTGAGGTCTTTGAGTATCTGGAGCAGCTTTTTGCCAAAGTCAGCCTGGTTTAGACTTCATGGAGTCAGTCTGTTCCCATCCTGTGTCTGTGTGGCTCTGCTCACATGTGTGCCCTTGGCTGGTGCCTTCTCTGATGCTTGCTTGCTTGTGTCCTTGCTTTGGAAGGCTATCCAAAATTCAGAAACAGCTTTTTAGCAAACAATTTGCTTAAAAATCTACAAAAAAAAATGGATAAAGGTGGGAACCGGGGACTGGACAGGTTGGGTGGCTCATATATATATGAATGGGTAATTCTTTATGAAGTATCACTCTGACTTTGTGATCAAATAATGTATAGGAATTATATAAAAGAATTGTCTGATACTGATGTGTTAGGTACTTCAGAGGCTTCTTGATTTACATAAAGTTCCTAAGATTATGCCGCCCCTTTGGCTCTATAGCAAACTGTTTGAATCCACAGTTGTGCCTTATGGTCCCATTAAAATTGTATTCCTCAATCCGTCAATAAATACTTATGGTTAAAACAAAAAAAATTTATTTGCTTATGTGCATGTGTGTGTATGTTTTCTGGGGTCTTGCCACTGAAAAACAATGTACAAAAATAGTATAAACAATGGGAAAAAATTCCCCCTTTTTCCTGGTAGTTCAGCCAATGGGAAGGGAAGGAAAGGAGAGGAGGGAGGGAGGGAGAAGAATAGTAGAAAAGAAACAACACTAATCTTGAGTGTTCCATATTCCTTTACTCCCCTTTAATAAAATAGAAAGTACTTGGCCAAAAGTAAAAAAGAAAGAAAGAGAGAGAGAGAGAGAGAGAGAGAGAGAGAAAGAAAGAAAGAAAGAAAGAAAGAAAGAAAGAAAGAAAGAAAGAAAGAAAGAAAGAAAGAAAGAAAGAAAGAAAGAAGAGACTCAGGGAAGAAAGACTTGTGTTTGTTTCTTCCCTGCTCCTTCCCTTCTTCTTCCTAGGGTGTGGCTCTGCTGTCCCACACTACAGTTCCTGCTGGGTACACCTTCCTCCATGCTCCAGACCTCACAGAACTAATGTCATTAATGTCACTGCTTCCTCCTTTTGCTCCTTTAAGGTCTACAAGGAGAGAGCATCTCTTCTAGGTTCCCTTAGCCCTGACTTTAACTTCAAAAAAGTCAAGTCAGTCTCTCTCTCTCTCTCTCTCTCTCTCTCTCTCTCTCTCTCTCTCTCTCTCTCTCTCTCTCTCTCTCTCTCTCTCTTTCTCTCTCTCTCCTTGAACAGAATTCTGTTTCTTGGCAGGAACGTGACTGATTCATGCATTAGTGAAACAAAATACACAACCTTGAAATAGATTCAAATACATACAGAAAGTTAGCATCTCACACCAAAGGAGTAAAAATGGACACTTAGTAAACAAATGAGACAAATGAATAACCATCTGACAAATGATAAGCCCTTACCTCAGAGTACACGAAGATAACTCCAAATCAAATAAAAATAAATGAATTTGTAAAAATGTCAGAAGTAGATTAACTAACATTACATAGACATTCAATGAAATATTTGAATATTTAAATTGAAAAAAGTGAATTATTGATATACTTATCAAGAGAGATGGCTCTCACAAACATTGAATGATTGAGCATTAATAATGTATGACCTACAAAAAAATTATAAAAGGTAAAAATGAGTCTAGAACAAGGCAGAAAATTGAAACCGTGATGTAAGGGAGTAACAATTTACTTCAATTGGTAGAGTGCTTGCCTAGCATGCACAAAGCCCTAGGTTTGATCCCCACTTGTGGTGGTACATCCCTGTAATCCCAATACTTGGGAGGTGACATCAGGAGCATCAGAAGTTCAAAATCATACTCAGCTACACAGCAAGTTTGAGCCCACCCTGGACTATATGAAATTCAGTCTTCAAAAAATAAAATATAATTCTAAAAGCTTAGAATGCTAAAATTAATGTTATTTATATTTTATTATATTTGACAAGAATAAATTGCTTAAAATTTATTTTTTTTAAATAGAGGAATGGGCCAGGGAGATGGCTCAGTAGTAAAAGGTGTTTGCTTGCAAAGCCATCCAGCCTGGATTCAATTCCCCACCCACACACATAAGCCAAACACAAAAAGTGGTACAAACATCTGGCACTCATTTGCAGGTGGCAGTAGACAATGAAAAGACTCAATACTAATACTAATATTTTTTATATATTCATGTGTGTAATTACATATTTGAATCTTTAATATGTATATGTAATGCATTATATAGGATAATATATTTGTTATATTTTATATTATTTAATGTAATTTTACTGTTATTTATAAATCCATTTTCAACTCACACTGAAATACTAAGAGGCTAGGATCTGGTGTGATGGCTTATCCAGTAAAGCACCTGCCCCTTAAATGTAAGCCTGAGTTCCAAGTTCCTAAAACTCATATAAAAATGCTGGGTGTGAAACCTGGGGGAGGCAATCAACAGCTTTTAAATTCAGCCAAATATTCCACTTAGTGAGGGGGAGCCCTTAACTACAACTGGGGACTTAGGGCCAAATGCACTTGGAGCTGGACTCTGAGGCCCCCAAGGAGAGATGCACTATGCGAGTGATTGACCAAGAGGCTACTAAAACTAGAATCTAGCTAACTCAAAAATGTGTATCTCAGTTCACCTATACTGATCTCACTCTCCAATGGAGATTCTGTTTGTATCTTTCAGAACGCTACGAGAGAGTGGTGGCTCATCCAATCCTACCAAAGAACCGCAGGCCATAGCTGACATCTTGGCAAGAGATGAGCCACCCCTGACCTACCGTGGAGGATCCATATGGAACCCCGCAGAGAATGATAAGATGAACAAGTGACACATAGCCACAGCCAAATCAGTCAACACAGGATAAGCCAGTGAGACAGACACCAGTGATTTTTGACACAACCTAAAAGAGTAGTACAAAGACGCCTAAGTTCTCAACAATAAAACAGCCTTGTTTTATAAACAGTTTTATAAACAGTCACCCACCATGACTCAGGGATCTGAGCAGAAGAGGGGGCGGAAAGATTGTGAGAGCCTTGGTGGGGGAGAATATCCAGAGACATGGTCCCCTCAGTAACAACATACTAGGGCCAGCGGAACCAGGCTGATTCCTAAGCTATCCATGGTCCCCAGCCCCAAGGACTGATCCAGATGGCCCACGGAGGATATCCAGCTGATTGGGGATGGGGAAGAGGGGCATTGGGGAACTGAGGATTACAATTCATTGTTTGCCCATTAAATAATGTAACTCATTATGGACAATAAAAATAAATAAATGAATGAATGAATGAATAAATGAATAAATAAATAAATAAATAAATAAATAAATAAATAAATAAATAAATAAATAAATAAAATGCTGGGTGTGATGGTGTACACCTAGATGCTCACTGGCTAGCTAGAATAGTGGGAACAGTGAACTCCAGGTTCATTGAGAGAAGCCTTGTCTAAAAGAATAAGGTAGAGAGTGATTGAAGAATACCTTTGACATCATCCTCAAGTAGGGCTCACACACATGCCCACATACATGCACCTATACACATATAAGCATGCATACTCATCACATGCACCACGCACATACACATGAAAAAAATAGGTTGTGTCCACCTCCAGAGAATCTCCTTTTCCATAAAGAGCCATTAATGTTATTTGTCTAAATATAATTGAGCAAGAAGTGTGAGTGTGAGTGTGTGTGTGTGTGTGTGTGTGTGTGTAAAATCATCCCTCAAAAAAAAAAAATCTTGGTAGTAGATTTCTCTAGTCTATCCTTCCCAGTGGATTAGAGCAAGGATTTCACACTAAACATCAGGCTGACACCTAAATGGTCACCAGTGGTTGCCTTGTAGTTTCCAGTGACAGTATTATTCACAGATTCAAGAAGTGCTGTGGTACAGTTTAGACACAGAGGAAGATGACCCAAAGATGGAGCTAGTGAAGACAATGATACCAGTGGTTAAAATGTATTGCAATGATATACATTTTGGGCTGAGGAGATGACTCAGGTGGTTAAAGGCACTTGCTTACAAAGCCTGTTGGTCCAAGTTTGGTTCCCCAGAACCTACACAAAGCCAGATGCAAAGTGGTACTTGCCTCTGTGATTCCAAAGGTAGAGAACAGACATCTCTGACCTCTACGTGTGCACCATGACACACACATGCCCATGCATACATACACATACACACACTAAATATATTCAAAAATTAATAAATTAATTATCTGTGAGAATTGAAAAGTGATGTTGTAAATGAATATATTTAATGCAATAAAATTTTAAATGGTTGCAACCAAAGTGATAAATACAAAAGGTATACGGTATACAGGGGTTTTCTAGTCCCTTCAAAACTTGTTTATACAAGTAAGCCACTAAAACCTACACATTTTGTGACCAGGAATCCCAGTACTTAGCAAGCTGAGGCAGAAGAATTATGCCAGCCTTTGCTAAACAGCAAGACCATAGCTCAAAACACAAAAATTGTATGTGTATGTGTCTGTGTGTTTGTGTGTGTGTGAAAGAGAGAGAGAGAGAGAGAGAGAGAGAGAGAGAGAGAGAGAGAGGTATGTATTTAGGAATCTTTCAGGAGCTAAAAATAGGTCCCATTTTTATACATGGAGCTTAGAAGCAGCATAGACCACAAGTGAAGTCTGGGCCCCCACTTACCTGATGCTCTTACATTCCCTCCCTCCCCCTACTTCCCACCCCTTTCCTGACCCTAAGTAGGACTGTTTCTACTGACAGGCTGCAGTGGGGCTGGGGAACAAAGAGCTGCCTTCTTTCCTTCTCCCTGGGGAAGCCTACAGTTCCTGTGGCTGTGGAACAAGTGACAGGATGGAAAAAAAAAAAACTGCAGCTTACAGCCTAGTCATCTCCAAGGCCAAGTGATGGGTGAAATTCCCTGCAGAAGATGAAGCCCTCTACCCTGAGTAGGTCAGAGGCTTAGAGAAGGAGGAAAACCAGAAGGCCCGAGTGCCTGGTCCCAAGGTGGGTGCCAGGCTGCTGGAGAAATCAAGTTACAAGGTCAATGTGAGTCTAAGGGGTCATATATTCAAGTCACCTCAACCTCCCTGCTGCTAATAAATCATAGTCCATATCCACAGGGCTCAATGAGTCACATTTCTGTGCCAGAACCATGTTAAAAGCTTCCCACTAAAGCCAATAAAATAATCTCACTGTCAAGAAACTCCCATTTTTAGGTGAAAAATCTGACTTTCAGGGCTAGAGAGATGGCTCAGCAGTTAAACAGCTTGCCTGCAAAACCTAATGACTAGAGTTCAATTCCCTTTTATAAGTAAATACCCACATAAAGCCAGATGCACAAAATGGTGCATCTGGAGTTCGTTTACAGTGGCTAGGTGCCCTGGCATGCCCATTCTCTCTGTGTGTCTCTTTCTGCTTGCACAAAAATAAATAAAATTAATTTTTTAAAATCTGATTTTCAGAGTTTAAGTAACTTGCCCAAGACTGCACATTTAATGGTGGGAAGAACCTGCATTCTACACTCCATCTATTTCATTCCAAAACTTGCCCCAGTAACTAGTAAAATGATTAACTCCCAGAGAAAATTTCCATATCGTACACCATAATCTCAGCTGGGAAAAAGTGAGAGGGAGACACAGGGAGGGCCACCTAACTCTTGCAGTATTGTGGCTACAAGCCAAACCTACTGAATACCAAGGACAAATCACTAGACTACGTATGGGCTGATCCAATGGTTCTCTGTGCACACTGCTTTCCATTTATGGAGGTCTATTAGGAAGTTGTGTGTTGGGAAGGCAGTTTAGCCTGCTGACTGGCATTGAAAAGGTAACACGATAGAATCCTCCTGAAATCTATAAAGTGGAGAGAGAAAATATAGGAGAACGAAGCATGGTAGAAAGAGCTTACCTCTGAATATTGGCTTCTAGTTTACTCTGTTGGGTATCAGAAAACAATACCCCAAAGCATGGCACTGTAGAATGCTATTTTAAATTGAAGTCACTTGTAGAGTGCTTCCATTGTTGGAAAAGGCCTCTGATATTAGACACACCTAAGAAACAAACAATTAATTTTGGTCCCTTACCATATCCGGACAGATTTAGTAACAAGCTATTGTTCCTCTCCTAGTCTCATTCAATTCCCGGAGAGAATAATTTACCACTACCTGAGCAGTAAGGCCCATTCATTCACCTAAAATCATTGCTGCCCCTCAAAATTGTCACAGTTCCTATACCCCCGCCCCCTAAGCAGAGAGGCACAGGAGTGTCTAAGTCCTCACTGGGCTACTCGATTAACTGCCCTCTTGTGATTGCTCCCACGCATGTGAAATAAATGTGTTTACCTTTTTCTCCTGTTAATCTGTCTACTGTCAGTTTATTCCAGAGAATATTCAAAGGGTGTGCAGGACTTTTCCTCCATATATTGTTCAAATTAACAACTTTTTAGTATCTTCTGGAGTATTTAGTAAGATAGACTTAGCTAAGAACTCCTGAAAATTAGTAAATATGGAGACAGAAAGTGTATACAAAAGCCACCCTTCCAGCTACAAGGATTCTCCTCTAGGGGCCATTTCGGCTCCCTTGGGAGAGTGAGCCCTCAAGGTGGCGACACACAGATCAGCCATCTGAAGAGACAGGTGCTGTTCTGTGGAATTACATGCAGGGCATGGCAGGCAACTTTCATTTCCAGGTTTTTTCCCAGTGTTAACTGGAAACAGAGAATATTCCAGTTCTGACTCATGTTCACTGTGCAGACCTCAGCGTAAACCTCAGCTTCTTCATTTATAAAATGGGATCTTAAGAGTACCATAATGATTGCTTGTGAGATCCAAGTAAAATTATAATTGGTCAATAATAGAAAAACTAAATGTAAAACTAAATCATTTTCACTTACAAATACTTAAAAAATAGGAAGTTGGTAAAGATGTTTTTTTTTTTTTTTTTACTTAGATTCAAGTTGTGGATGGTGAAGATCATATCTGAGAAGAGCTAATTTTAGCAGAAACCACATCAATTTTCTGGAGTTTTTACTCATTAGTTCCAATTGCTGCCAACTATGAGCTGAAGTGGGTATCCATTTTCCTGGCCTCAGTGATTCCATGAAAATCAAGTGGGCACCTTGAGAGAGTTTGCAGACTCTCAAAGCCTGGAACATATATGCTCTCTCTCGATCCCAGTTCTGAGTCATTCTATCCAATCACATAGACTCTCAAGAGGATTCTGTAAACACCAGAGGGGAAACGATTTTCATTATTAGGGTGAATAAGACTCACTTCAGTTGGAGGACATAAAAATGCAAACTTCTGGACCTTGTTGTTCAAGATTCTGACTCAAGAAGTCACAGGGGAGCCTGGAAGGATGTATTTTAACAAGAACACAAGTAACTCTGAGGTACGGTTTTCCAAGTGTGCTTTGAAAGATCCTGCTATGGTGTAAAGCATGCAAGCTAATGAACTAAGATTTAGCTTGCACTGATCACCTTGAACTTAAATTTATCATCCCTCCGCCCAAATTTCTAATTTAAATCTCAGCTTTAATCTTTGCTATTTACTTGTTCTGTGTTCTCAAGCAAACCACTTGACCCTCTTGAGCCTGTTTCCTAACTGTGAAATGAGGAAAATAAACTCGAAAAGTTGCTAATGTTAATACAGTTCAAAATATTTGCTCTTCTTTCCCCCCTCATTTCTGAATACACAGAAGAAGATATTTCCAGCATGTCATCAACGAAACATGAAAAGTTGACAACCTGGCATGGTGACTCACACCTATAACCTCAGGATTCAGAAGGCTGAGATAGGAGGACAGCTGTGAGTTCCTATCCATCCTGAGCTACAGAGCAAGTTTCAGGTCAACCTTGGCTAGAGTGAGACCTTGCCTCAAGAAGCTGGAGTGGGGCGCGAGACCTGGAATTGGAAAGATTGCTCAATGGTTAAAGGCATTTACTTGCAAAATCAGCTAGGCCAGGTTCAATTCCCCAGCCACACATATAAGCTGTACACACAAAAAAATCAATAAATAAATAAATTAAATAAATAAATAACCTGGCTGCCACATCTATACACATACACATGCAAATAAATAAATAAAAATTTAAGTTGAAAAACAATTAAGTTGAACTTACAGAGACATTGATCCCCTCAGTAACAACATACAAAGGGAGGGAGAAACCGGGTCAACTCCTAGGCTATCCATAACCCCCTACCACATGGACTGATCCAGACTAACCATGGAGGAGGATACCCAGCTGATTGGGGACAGGGAAGAGGGAAATTGGGGAATTGGGGATATCAACTCATTACTTGCTCATTCAATGTATCTAATTATGGATAATAAAGAAAAAATAAAATAAATTTAAAAAAAGAAAAAAAATAAGTTGAGTTACATCCCATTTATTAAAGGAGGAGGAGAGAGAAACATGGCCACTGGTACTATCCCTCAGAAAACTGAGAAGACCCAACGACAAAGAGACTCCAGAAGGACTCTGCACTGATCACAAGCATTCCTTTTCCAGATCTTCCACCCCGCAGCTGCCACTATTTAGGGCTAAAAAAAGTTGTTGTGCCCTTCCCTAAGTTAGGCTTGACTTGGGAAAGCATGGCTTGTCACTTCCAGGACAGAGAATCAAAGGAAAGTGTTTCCGAGACTTCTCAGCCATGCTGACTCTGGGGTGGGCAAAGGAAGCATGTTTATAGGGCAGCTCCTGGAGGAAATGCCGGGTCCAGGAGCCCCGCATGTCCTATCACATGTCTATCATCATCATTATTGCCTTCCATTAGACTAGGCCTTAGGAGTTTGCTTCTGTCTGTTTCAGTCAACTCAGAATGGAGGAAGGCATAAGGAGCTGTGCTGAGTATTGAACATGAAGGCACCGGGGGTGTTGCCACCTCATCCACCCACCTACCAATCCTTAAAATGATGAGAGTCTCACTTTATTTTCACATTAGTCAGTTACCCAAAATTTTAATCTTAATTAAAAGCTTCACCGGTAAAGGCTCATGATTACCCTGACATTTCAGAAAATGCCATGAGGATGGTTGCTAAGGGGCTGGATAGGTGAAGGGAAGAGAACAGGTAAATGAAAGCTGCCTTGACTCCAGTCTCTCTCCAAGAGCATCTACAGATTATCCGCTCAGATCTCACACAACACCTGAGCTAATACTGCCTCCTGTAGACCGCTGCTTTTCAAAGTGGGACCATCTGACTTGTAACAACAGCAGCAGCATCTGGGAACTTGCCCCGAGATGCTGAGTTACAACTGAGAAACAGTGATAACCTCAACAGTAGTCACAGAGGATACAGACAGAAACAAGGAAGCAGTCAAAAATTCTGCAAGACAATGCCCCAAGACTGCCACTTAACAAATAGTGGTTGTACTTTAAATTAAGAACTATGGACACACATATGCACACACACACACACACACACACACACACACACACACAC
>PVHP010040483.1:0-15829 GCA_004024765.1 Zapus hudsonius | reverse complement strand
AAATCTTATTTTACAATTGTGTTCATTTATACAATTCCAAGTTAACTTGAAATAATAAAACACTTTGAGTTATTAACTCCTTTATCTTATACACAATTTTAAACTATGGAGAGTTTTGCTTAGTTCATTAATAATGTGAAATGACTAATTAATTAAATTCTCAATAATCAAAACATTTTTTCTCAATAATCAAAACACAGATTTTTGTTTGTTTGCACAAAAACACTTTTTTAAAATTGAATTAGTGTCTTGTTCTAGACCAGGTTGAACTTGAATTCACTATGAAGTCTCAGGCTGGCCTCAAACTCACATCCATACTCCTACCTCTGCCGCTCAAGCAGAGTGCTGGGATAAAGGTGTGTACCACCACTTTCACTAAAACTTTTAAAATAAAAATTTTATGTGGAATAATAATAATGAAATTAGTCATATATATACACATTTTTATATATAAATGGTTATAAATAATTTATACTATATGCTATTCTATTGAAAATTTACTTATATTCACAGACCCATCACTAAAAATCCTTAAAATGTCTATGATGCCATTACTAAACTACAGAGCTTTCTTTCACATATGACATTGGTGTGATGGTAAAATTTATTGTCAACTTGATCTGTTTAAATAATCCACAGTCATCTTGGGTGGGTCTCTGAGCTTGCCTGCAGAAAGGATGGACCAAATCCTTTTGGGATTTTGGAGAAGGTAGGAGGACTCTTCTCCAGAGTGAGCCCTTCCCCCTGAGTGGGTGGGCCTTCTAGAAGGGCATTAGATATAAGGAAGCTTGAGGAGAAGGAAACCTCTCTTCCTTCCTCCCTCAGCTGCTGGTGCTTGCTCTGTCTCTCTGCTTGGTTTTATGAAAGGCAGCAGCCTTTTCTTTCATTTTCGGAACTTCCCTGGATCTGTTATTTCAATAAATACTTTCCTCCCAAAATTGTGCTTGGTTTGGAGATTCATCCCAATGGCATGTGGCTGACTAGGACAATTGGATTCAGGAGAAATGCTCACCTAGTGCTTACTAAAAGGTGAGCATCCTGGGGAGTTCACATATCATTTATTCTAGGTAATGCTTAATTTTAGAATTTTCCCTTAATTCATAGGATCTTCATATCTATTGGCCAAGGCAAAGGTTGATTTGAAGTTATTCTATGAGGAAAAGAAATAATTTATTTTGGTTGAAATAAGCAAAAAATACAAAAAAAAAAAAAAACGCTTTTCTTCAGTTGATATACAAACTCAAGTTGGAACAATGATCTGATCTATTTGGTTGAGAGGAGCTGGTGTTAGGATCCCGTGCAGCTATTCTTGCTTATCAATCTTGAAGCCATGCTATTCAATATTATGAAGCAAAGATGATGCAAGCCTATGGCAGGCTAAAATGCAGTAAATTATGAAGGGCATTTAAACAAAACTGATGTTATTTAGAAGGAAAGGATTTTCTAAAATGTATGCCAAATCCAGAGTAAAGCAAATATATCTAAGAGAGAGAGAGAGAGAGAGAGAGAGAGAGAGAGAGAGAGAGAGAGAGTTATTAAAGAAATGGACATATGTAAACACATACAAGTAAATTTGGAGAGCAATTTTTATGTCACTAATGAAGATCTAGTAAAATGCATCATCATGAATTCATAAAATAAATGAGCAAAGAACATGCAATTGTCTCTATCCATTTGGTGATACAATCCTGAAGCTTGTGTTCTGGGGCTTCTGAAACCGAATCCCTTTCATTTGTCCTGCCCCACTGTTTGTATTTGTGATTAAGCAGAGGGGTTATGGGATATACACTCTAAAACTATGTGAGAGAGCCTCCAAAGAGAGTTGCAGAGAATGAATCAAATCTTTTTCTGAGCCCAGAAGGTTTTAGAAAATGATAAGAAGAAAGGTATTAAAAAGATGTAGTAGTATTTTAGATGCTGAGTTACCACCTCTGAAGGGACAATCTTTCCAATAAAAGTCTGAGAGTGAGATGGAAGGATAGAAAAGCAGAGTATTTCCTGATCACAGAAGCCTGAGTTGAAAGAGGACAGTGCAATTGTGAACATTAACTTTAAAATAATGCATATTATAAGGGATTCAAAAGTATCTACAGAAAACATATGCCCTCCTTTAATATTCAGAATGCAAAATTACTTGGAAATAAGATCTTTGTATATGTAATTACGATAAAGAATGAGGTGAGTTTATTGTGGATTATGGGGGACCCTAAATCTAATGTGGGTGTCCTCAAAAAGTCAGAAAGACACAATATCTAAGAATTAGGTGATGCAGTGGTGAAGGTAGAAATTGGAATTATGTGTTTACAAGGGAAAAAAATCACAAATATCAAAGATAGCTACCTACCCCAAGAAGCTAGGAATGAATCATCAATCAGATTCTCCCTTACAATATGCATAAGAATTGATACTTCCAAGACCTTAGATTTGCAGTTTTGGTAACCAGAACCCTTTGGAGAACACTTTGTGATGTTTGAAACCATCCCATTTGTAATGTTAGTCCTAGGAATCTACTACAGATACTACTGAAATGTTTACCAGGGGGCTCTGGTGTTGTGAGGAGACATCTGGTTAGAATGAAGGGAATGGAAGGCAGACAGGAGCACACTAGGAGAAGAGTGCAGTAGCAGATTCTTGCTTTAAGGACTGACAAAGATTAGAATTACAATTTGAGCAAGAGAAAGGAGCAGGGGTGCTCCCCAGGGAGGTGACAGCAATGTGGAGGTGACTTCTGGCTGTCATATTGTTAAGGGGCCCTGTCAGGCATGCACTGCGTCTACTAAGCATGCTTATACAATTTGTTGAGAAACAACAAAAATTAAGAATTGCTTCACATGTAAATAGTGTAAAATTAAGCCAAGCATCAAGTACCATATATTTATTCACAGCACTCAAGTATCTCATTTGGCATCATGCTTTTATATTATATTGTTGTTTATGAGTCTTAATAGAAAAAAATCCAAATACATGTCAAAGATGGAATATAAAGTATTAATCTTAAGAGATGAATCCTTGTTCATATTACCTTCCTCTTTTTGTCTACTCTAATAAGATAAGTACAATGAAAATACAAACAGCCTTGTAGATATTGTCAAATAATAATAAATGGTTATTTGCAAAACCGTTAATTCTATATGATATACGGAGGATAATAATTAAAGGACAGCTATGGCAACTGACTTTCTCCAGGCACGGATAACATTTCAAGTAGAATAAATTTTTCTGGAGAAAATATATTTAGGGGAAAAAATCACAAACAAATTCATAAGTTGTTCTGTTGATTGTTAAAAGCTAATGGTTTAAAGATTCATCTGGGAAAATAGATGATATGTAAGTAAGCTGAAAGATTAAGAACCTATCATTAATTTCAAAGTCCTACCAAAATTATACCTGTTGGCATTCCACACAGTTTTCTATATTCTCCAGAGCAAAGTATTAAAATCATCTGAACACATTTTATGAAATTTGAACACAATTACAGAATGAAATCAGTTATGTAAAGCTCATTGGTACATGAAAATATAGTGGGAAATAGCCACTAGGTGATGGCTACTGTTGAAATAGACTTAAATTTTCTAATACAATGGGAATAGTTTTCATGTTCTTAACTTTAAAACTATTACTAGTAAATATAATGTGTTATGTACTTTGTTGAGATCTTTAGGGCATTATGTTAAAGTTTCTTAAAATTCTCAAAAAATAATATTTCAACATTTCTGTTTGAAAGGAAGCTGATAATAGTCCTGAAAAGAAGTAATAAAAACTAAAATCATACCTGGCTTTATACATATAAATTATACCACTTTATTTTGCTATTTAGTGTAGTATACTTAATAACGATAATGCAATGGTAGATGAATATTGTTGCTTAATTTCTGTGAATGTTTTTCTGCATTATCTTCCCCTAATTAATTTATATAAATATATTTTAGAAAAAATGTGATTTGTTAATCACCTGGCTTTTACTAGATACAATCCATATGTGACTATCCCACTGACTATTGAGTAACAACTCTTTCTAAAGTTTAGTGTCTAAGACACAGTTCTCACTTCATATTTGTTACTGAATTGGAGGATGTGGCCATGTACAATTTCTATATTTACTTTGGATGACAATGGCCAGAATGCTACACTATACTTGAAGAAATGCATTGTTTAGGAAATATCCAGTAATAACTATTATCATAGGCACCTGATGTGAGTTCAATAAAAAGGTATGAAGCATCTCATTTTTTAAAAGAAGACTAAATTCTCTATTGATTGATAAGCAGCCTGGCTTTGCAGGAAGCAGTCATTGACACAGAGGCATGTCTGCACTGTGTATACTCAACACAAAGAAAAAGCAGGGTTGCAATGCATTTACAAGGAAAGTCTCACCCAAGCCATTGAGGAGGTCTGAAGTTGGAAAGGCCTTCAGAGTGTTCCAATATTGAGAGATGATTGTGGCCCCTATACATTCATTGGCCAGTCAACTTATACCTGTTACTTTTGCAAAGAAGGTATGTTTTTTTTTTTTCATAAGGAAGCTCTTTTATCAGAGACAATCAGAGCTGAGGACTATGTACCTCCAACAGCTCTGAGGCAAAACTCCTGTCTTGAGGGTGGGTATGATTGCTCATTCATGGCTACCTGCAGAGCAACTATTCAGCTTTATGTAATTTAGAGGGTCCTTTAAGGACAGCAAGCAAGAGTTAAAAGTTATAACAGTATGTAATAGGAGAAAGGCTAAAAATGAAAAAAAGGGGGTTATGTTCATTGTATAAGAACTGAAATTTCTAAAAGCAAATTGGAGAAATAGTGAATAGTTTTACTCTTGATGAGATTCTATATTTAATATGATTTATTTAAAAAAGATCTGAGGGTGGAGGCTGAAATCATTGTAAAGGGATATTTTCATTCCTTTACATAAGTTTATGTTGAAAGACCAGTTGAAAGACTTTGGGGATTTTCAGTAGAAAGATGATAAGGTAGGTTATGTGGCTACGGTGAATGCTAATAGAAGTATGTGGAGTGAACTTTAGATACTGAAAGATAATTTCAAAATGCTACGGATCTGGAGAAATGCCTCAACAGTGAAAAGCACTTGCTTCCAAAGTCTGCCAGGCCAGGTTTGATTCTCCATTACCCACATAAAGCCAGAAGCACAAAGTGGCAGATGCATCTAGAATAAATTTGTAGTACCCTGTAGGCCCTGGTGCACCACAATGATGCATATTCTCTCTCTCTCTCTCTCTCTCTCTCTCTCTCTCTCTCTCTCTATTTTCTTCCTCAAAGCAGGAACTCAATTTAGCTCAGAATGACCTGAAACTCACTCACTCTGTAGCCCCAGAATATCATCAAACTCACAATGATCTTTCTACCTCAGCTTCCCGCGTTCTAGAATAAAGGAGTGTGCCACCACCCAAAAGAATAAAAATATATAATTAAAAAAATAATGGATAGATATAGGTCTGAGATTTGATGTTGTACCCTACTTCCAACCTAAATCTCATCTTCTATGATACCAAAGACATTGGCAAAAGCCCTGGGACTCCCAGATTGTGGAGGTTGGGAGAAAATTAGAAATCATTTTTGTCCAAACTCATAGCAACAACCAGTATTATTTTTTATATCAGTTTCCTGAGCTCAAATTCCCACTGGATAAAAAGATAAGTCTTTCTCTCTCTCTCTCTCTCTCTCTCTCTCTCTCTCTCTCCTCTCTCTGTCATAAAATTGATAATGGAATAAATTAAAAGAAGGGAGCCCTTCACATGGCTAAATCTTTTAAATTATAATGTTTTACCTTTGCCTTGGAGAAAGACATTATCTTTATCATGCTGGCACAAAATGTTATTCTTCTTTTTCAAGGCTATTTCATATTTTAAATCTTTTTAAAAAAAACTATTCCAGGGGAAGGACATTTGGCAATCTATTTTCCAGATATGAAAAAAATGCAGGAAAAATTACCTCCTGAAAGGTCCATTTGTTTCCATTCTGTTCAGTTCCAGATTAAATAACTACATTGCTGAATTCAGATGTTATGTCTTTATGCCTGTATTTATTGGTTTTGAGTAATTGTTGGTAATGCTGGCTTAGTAAAATGGATGTAGAATCTGTTCATGTAAATGAAGATGTATGTAAAGTTAGGTTGTCATTATTCTTTAAAATTACTGAGCCAGGTATGGTACAAACCTTTAATCCCAGTACTCGGGAGCCAGAGATAGGAGGATCTCCATGAGTTTGAGGCCATATGGAAACTACATAGTGAATACCAGGTCAGCCTTGGCTAGAGTGAGACCTTACCTTGAAAAAGCAAAAAAATAAAAAAATAAAATACAATATATAAATAAATAAAATTACTGGCATGACATTTTTACACTTTATATAGACAACTGAATAGTAGAAAATATCACACTGAATTTTAAACATTAAACATATATCTATAGCCACCTCTATAAGTGCTTATGTGTGCATGTGTGTACAAATGGTTAATTTAATCCCTTTAAAATTTTTTGAACTTATTTTAGGAATTATAAAAATTGTCACTATTTAAATCAGTGTACACTTCTCTATTTCTGGATGTATAAAGTACAAAGCTTTAGACCATTATAATATAGGTCTAAATATGTTGACTATATAAATTAACACTGCATTGATAAAATTACATTAGAAGCCTATGACCTTCCTCTATTCCTGGTTCTATAACTCGCTCTGCTGTTGTACATACTAGACATTTATAGCACAGATAAAATGAGAATTCTTATCTCTCTGATTGCCTGACGTCTTTTGCAAATGTAACATAGATGATTTAACGAAGTAGGGCACACCATTAAAAGTGTTGCCTGTTTTAGATGATATTCAGTTTCCTGTAATCATTCTCCACTATCAAAGCAAGAGACAAAAGCCACTTAATTATAAATGCCAGTTAAATGTATTTAGGCCTTAGGTGCTCATTACTTGTAATACTTCAACAGCAGATGTCCCATTTTTCAGAGATGATCTGTTATTTACCTTCTCAGTGAGATTCCAAAATCCCTGCTGGCATACAACATTGACTTCTTCCAATTCCGAATAGGAAAAAGCACAGATTTCTCTGAGTTTTCAATTTTTAGGCTATAAAATTTTATTTGTTTTCAAACAGAGTCTGTTGACTTACAAATTGCTTGTTAACAACTCTTTTTCCTCACCATATTCTCCCACTAACACTTTTTAAGTCTGATTCTAATTTTGTTTCCTTGATGTTACAGGCAACGTAACAAATTCAAAAATAGGGGATTAAGATTAGGTAGCTAAAACAGCTGAAGGAAGACACCTACATAAAATCTGTTGCAATAGATGTCCTTTCCATACATGATATCATATTCCCCAGTGTTCTTAGGATTATTGATAATAAATATAATAAAAAATGAGAAGATAGAAAACCAATAATCAAATTTTTCTAAATTGTTCTCTTCTGCAAAAGAATATTTTGTAATTGGTCTTTTAAAAATACTTTTTATTGGGGCCTTTTGCTGTCAGCTTCATGTTGTTGGGACAAACACCCAAACAGAAACAGCTTACTGGAGAAAAAGAAAAGGTTTATTTCAGGCTTGTAGAATGCAATTTGAAGTATCATAGATGATGCAAGAAGTTGGCTCACTTGCATAGATCCAAGTGGAGAGACATCACCAAACAGCGAGCAAACACCAAGAGATAGAGCTCAAATCTATTCTTTTCACACCTTAGGTGAGACTCAAGATCCACTATAAAACACAACTTAGGGCTGGACTCTAAGATGTGTCCCCCAATGACACCTTCTCCAGCTGGGCTGTTGGAGAATGAAGTTGCAAACTCAACTTTTATCAAAACTTCCCTGAGGGAGTCTATGGGAGACAAACATTCACATTCAAACCACCAAAGGGACTTTAATATGTGAACATCATGCAAAATTTGTTTCATTCCCATCAAGTTATTATCCTTTGTTCTCTGTACCACACCTCCATTCCACTGAGCTCTCTCCTCAGTGAGGACATTGGTAATCACTATGGGGTCATGAATGCACCATGCAGTTCATGTCTGGAACACAATGCCTAATATTAAGTCTTCCTACCATGTGGCTCTTAAAATTATTTTGCTCCTTTTCTGCAATATTTCCTGAGCCTTGGAGTGTGCATTAGAGTTGACCTCTTGTCAGACTCTGGTTTTCTACTTTTTGTGGGTTTTGAGTGTCCTCAGTGTCTGCTGACATCTCCCAGGAGGATGTTCTCTGGCTTGCAGATACAACACCCATATTCCACCACTTTCTCTGCTGTGTTTTCTAGGCCCAAGAGGGTGTGACAGAGATGACTCATGCAGTGCTAGGCACTCAGGTTTCTCTCCTTGTCATTTGCTTTCCAGTCTTTGAAAATTTAACCTGAGAAAATGAATGTGAAACTTTGTTGTTGTGTTGGTATTTTTTTCTATCGGGATACTGTTTTTTTGGGGTAGGGGGTTGACTGGAAAAGCTCTTTTATTTTTCTACTGGAAACCTGTGGCTTAATTCCATTTGAATGCTGAAGTCTTCACGTGGAACCAATATTAGTGCTTAAGGCTGATACTCAGACCAACACAGCCAATTTATCCTTAGAGACAATGATTCCAACAATACACAGTCAACGTGGATTGGAGTGTAAATTGATAAGGCCAGGATGGAAATCACTATGCAGGTTCTTCAAAAAAGCTAAAAGTAGATTTACCCTATGACCCAGCCATAGATACAAACAGCTCTGCCTTTCATGGTGTACGTAAGTGCACATCCATGTTCCTGACTGCTCTATTCAGCCTTCCAAGATATCCATCAACTGATGAATGTAGAATGAAAATGTGAAATTTTATTAACTCCATTTCTGTGGGACTCTCCCCCTCTGAAAACTACATCCTGGTTAATAAAATATTCTTACCCTGCTACACCTGCCATACCAGGAATTTTGTTGTTTCCTGTTGCTCCTGGAGGTTCATTGTTTTTGCTTAACTGTAACTTCTCTGCCCCTGGTTTGATGACTTGTTGGTTTGATGTTATTGATTAACTGTAACTTCTATTACCTGGTCTGTACCTGAAATGATGCTGGAATGATGTAATTATGGTTTTTGACTTTATAAGCCCTCCTCCTTTTTGGGTCTAGAGTCCTCCTGTTAATTCACTCCAGCAATTAAGGACTTGTAATTGGCTTAGTAGTTGGTGGTCTGTTATTCTCTCACGCATGGACTATAACCATACTAGTCATCAAAAGTCTGTGTTCTACTTGAAAAACAATGGTAAATCAGATTAGAGGATAAAATATGGCTTTCTGAAAACAAGTGGATGATTTTAAAACTTCCTTAAACCCTATGTATAAGAGTCTGTCAGCCAAACTAACTAACTAAATAAATAAATGCAGTAAAATCTTACCTGAAATCTGTATAACTACCCTCATGTTTTGGTCATTTGCCCCTCTGTGGGATGTAAACCACACCCTTCATAACATTTAGTTTCTTTGTATTGAAACAGGGTCTCACACTGTAGCCCGAGCTACCCTTAAAATTACTGCATTCGGTGACTAACATTGAACTTTGATGGTCCTCCTGCTTCTACCTTCTGAGTACGGTTATTACAAGTGTGAGCCACAAAGTCTGGCTAACATCAGCATCTTGGAGAAGTACATTTCCCATCTGTTTCTGAACACAGTTCTACCTTTGGAAATGTATTCTTAGGATGAGCATGATTAAATTTATGGTCTTAAAAAAGTTCCTCTTGAAATTTTAAAATGATGACTATCAATGTATTATATGGCATCCTTGTTTTCCAACTGTATTTTATGTAGGTATGTGTAAACTTAGGTTTGAATGTTGTCTGCGAGTCACCTAGAAAGGCCAATATATGCAATGTCTCACATAGATTTATGGCTTTATTGGCACTCAGTTGGTGGTGCTATTTCAGGACCTTCCAGAAATTTGATTGGTGGAGACTAGCTAGAGGAAGTGGGTCAATGTGAGCAGTTGCTTGTGGGTACATTATTTTTGACTTCTTGCTATTTTCTGCTTATTACGTATACTGGTCTGCCACATACTCCAAATGTCATGATGTTATGCCCAAGCACACCAGTCCAAATGAACATGGACCAAACACTCTGAAACCATTAACCAAAATAAATCTTTCTTATTTTAAGGAATTTTTGTCAGGTATTTGTTCTCAGATAAGCTAATGCAAGGCAGCATTTAACTAACTTCAAAATAAATGAGATCTGAAATCTACAATATTAATTTAAACTGTCACTCATAATTCCTACAAATAATTGTCCAGGGTATCAACAAACTAATTTTTCTAAATAATTCAGTTAATTCTTTTTTTGTAAATTTATTTATTGAAATTTATACTTTATCCATATATAAATGTATATATATTTTTGCATGGTCTGATACAGTTGTAGTTTGAACTTTATCTGGTATTGATTTCTGCTAGAACATTTTAGTTTTTCTATCACATACACAGCAATCTTATTGTTTTGTTTTCTTGTAGCAAAATAAATAATGGTTATATTAATGACTATCTCTGTCTGGCTTTTATAATTTTATGGATAACCTAAGAAGTAACTCTAGAAAGTAAAGTTCATGCCAGTATTTAAGAAATGTGATTAAATTTTAAACTTATATGTTAGGAGTAAACTATCTGAGTTATTTGAAAATAAGTTAAGGTACCAAAACGTTTGCTAAGTATGTCTTCAAATACTCAGCATCTTAAAAAATTTATGAAAAGTTATATATTTGGGCCTCTGGGGCTTATTAAATCTGTTTCAGGAATAGCTGATATACAAAAACACTTTAATAAGCCATCCAGAGAACTTTTGTTTTATGTTATTTAATTTTATTTTTATTTTAAGTTTGAGGACAACTGTTTTAGAGGAATGATAAGTGCCTGGAAATAAAATCTTTATTTAAAACATATTTTCATCTAATACAGGCCAGCAATTGGAGGTGAATAAACTGTACATGATAAAACTTAGATTAAGGATCATATTTGCCCATCACTTTAAAATTCCCTGGAGTCTATAATTTGTAAAAAGGCAATTCATTTGATGCTCACATGACCAAATAGTCTCTACCCACTTTAGATAGTTGTCAGTTTTAGGAAGTAATCATTCTGTTTTGTTGTAAAGGCTCATTAATTCAAAAATCATTTAAATCTTTTAGTAGCTCCAGTCTACCAAACTCGCTAATGTGTGGTTATCACAGATGCAAACAAATCTTTAAAGTAAAGCAGTATGAAAAAAAAAAGACTAAAAAAAAAAAAAAAAACCTAAAAGGGCTGTGGGCAGAAAAGGAACCCTTCACCAATGATACTCTGAAATATGTTGACTGTATCATTGGCTAAGGTTTACAAATTTCTAAACAACTTATGTGCAGACTGTTGGGATAGAAAAATTACACCCTTTCTGATGAGACAGCTCCAATAAGAGTATTTACAACAGCACCTGGGCCATGCAGAAGGACAAAATATATGTGACGATAGAGTTGAACCTTATCAGTACTTTCATCTTTAAAATTGAATAATAGATCTGTAGAGCCACCTTATGGGGATGGAGAGATTGCTCAGTGGTTAAGGCACTTGCTTACAGAGGCTAAGGAGCAGGGTTTGATTCCCCAGTATCCATGAAAAGCTGGATACACAAAGTGGAACATACTTCTGAAGTTTGTTTGGAGCAGCTGAGGCCCATTCTCTCTTCTCTCTTGTCTATCACTCTCCGATTGCAAATAAACAAATGAATAAATAAAATATTTTACAAAATAATAAAACCACCTTCTAATTTATTTTACAAATTCAGTAGCCTATGCCTCAGCTGTTCAAGTGCAGAGATTTTAGGTGTACAGCATCACATGCTTGGCAGCTCATTATTTCTACTTAATTTGTAATTCTTAATTATAGAACTTGATTCAAATTTACATCATTGAACAATGCAATTTCAAAAGCCGCAAAAAGGGGACTTATACAATAAACTAAACCAATAATGAAGCCTTACTTTCATATAGGAAGCTCCCGGGAAGCTATGGGCATCACCTGGAAAGAGGGGCCCTGAATAGAAGGGGAGGAACCTGACCCCAAGAAAAATTGCTCAGACCTGCAAATTCCTGTCCTACTCATTGGTTATTTCCCATACTGAGTTGTTGATCAAAGAGACCCATAAGGTCCCCAAAGAAGAAAGGCTTTTTTCAATGCTCTTGATTACCCACCCTAGGCCAAAGGTAAGACCCTATTGCTGAAGATACCACAATGTATTGTCACACAACACCAAGAGGCCCTGATAGATCCAGAATGGTAAACAGCTCCCAGATGGTAGCATGTGTATTGCTGGAAGGCGTTACATGAGCTGCTAGAGGAAGTTGGTCAATGATACTGGAGAATGCAGAGATCACTGATATATAATACAGACTAATGTCACATGAATGCTCAACACACTGTTATATGGAAGAGAACAGCAAGTCAAGAAATGCTCATCTGTGCAATAGTGGTGCTAATATATGTGGGTAATCAGCCACTTACTGAATGACTAATAGATTCACTCAGTGGCAAGGAAACATTAACTTGAACTAGGATCCATGGCAAAATCTTATGGAGGCAAAGAACCTGGGCTCCAAGGGGAAATGCCCAGTATTAGAGACCTACAGAGAGGCTACACCATTAGAATCTGTCTAAGTAGGAATGTTTGTCTCATTTTACCTATATTGATGTCAATATGAAATGGAGATTCTATTTGTGTTTTTCAGAAGGCAGCAAGAACTGTGGACAACCCAAATCTACCATCAAGACATGGAATGATGGCTGACAGCCAGTCAGAAGATGAATGACTCCTAGCCTATCATCTAGGGCCCAGACAAAACCTATGAGAAAATGATGAGATAAACAAGAGATCTATCAGCACAGCGAGTCAGATAACCCAAGAAAGGACATGGAGACAGACATCAACTATACCCAACAGAGTCCAAAGCAGAAGTCCAGAGACACTTAAAACCTCAACAATAAAACAGACTTAAAACTCACCCACTATGACTCAGGGAACTGAGTAGAAGAGGGGTGGAAAGAATATAAGAGCCATGGTGGGGGAGAATATCAATGTCATTGGCCCTCTCATCAACAACACACAAAGATGGGAAAAAAGCTGAATACCTCTTGTTCAATTAATAAGCCCCTACCCCATGGACTGATCCAGTTTGCCCACTAAGGAGGGCCCCAGTGGGATGGAGGCAGTGAGGAGGGAAATGGGGGTACCCTCACAAGAGTTGCTCATACATTGTACCTAAGTATTGATAATAAAGATATTTTTAAAAAGCCACAAACCATACAGCTATTATATCTTGCACTCTTTCTTTCTTATGAAGCCTACACAAACCATTGAGTAAGAACAGTCCTTTTCTTAAGAAAAGTCAATGTTACTTTATACTGACTTCTCTTGGCCCAAATAGTAACTGCTGCTGTTTTTCCCTGTTTTTTCTCTTTACTTCAAGCCTTTACAGTTGAACTTAAAATGTTTTGTTTTTGTCTGCAACCATATAATACTTGGAAATCCTACCTTTATAATCTCCATACCTAACATATCTCGATTCCAGTGACTAGAGGGTGCTGGCTTTCCTAGATGCCATGCGTCATTTGTCTGTAATGTGTCACTAAGAGTACATGTGAAAATTAATGAAGTATTTAGAATTCTACAAGTGACCCTATGCACTGAATAGACATCAATTGAACTTTAAGCAGTTGTTTACTGTGTTGTTTTAAATACATTATCAAACGTCTTAAATATAATAAATTAATTTTATTTGAGCATTTATTTTTCCTTACCCCAATACAAAAAATAGGTGAAAAAAATAGAGAATTCTAAAAGTATTAATAACAAACATGTGATTTCTGATTTCTAATCTTACTTTTATTCTATAACAATATAAGTATTAAGTTTTTGTTCAAACTAAAGATTTAACTATGGATATTTAAATATGGATAATTAGGTTTATAAAAGATATCTTAGTACTCATCCACACAGGATCCCTTGCCACAAGGACTAATACAGACAGCCCACGAAGGAGGATATACAACTGATCAGGGATGGGGAGGGGGGGGAATTGGGGAAGTCGGGATAACAACGCATGGGTTGCCCACTACATAATGTAACTCATTATGGACAATAAATGTTAAAAAAAAGATATCTAATATTGACATATAAGATGGCTATAGGCAAATGACTATTTAAAGGGTTTCCTAAGAGCTAACTTTCATGAGCAGATTTAAAAACAGTATCCTGTTCTCCATGTATAGATTAAGTAGGTTTTCTTAAAATATCGATCTGCCCTAAATCACTTTTATGAAAGCACTAGCTCCAATGGACAAATGATCATTTCTTATATTTTCTACTGTTAGATTTTTTTTGTTGTTGTTGTTGTTTTCGAGGTAGGGTCTCACTCTAGCCCAGGCTGACCTAGAATTCACTCTGTAGTCTCAGGGTGGCCTTGAACTCATGGCGATCCTCCTACCTCTGCCTCCTGAGTGCTGGCATTAAAGGTGTGTGCCACCACGCCCAGCTTACTGTTAGACTTTTAGATTGCTTGTGGAATCTAAATCTTAAGAAAATATAACTTTACCTTAAATACCTGTTATTTTTATACTATGTATGCTAAATCAATATAAACTTTATATAATTTTAAAAGTTTGATGGCCTTAATATAATTTTGTCTATAAAGATTATAGTCCTGACACAGTATAAAAATAAAATTAGGTTGTTAAGTTACTAATCTCTATATAAATTTTTACAGTCATTTTAGGTAGCATGACCCATGAGTCCCTTTAAGACAGTGAGGGACAGTCTTATTTGTCTGCATTTCAACTTGAACTTTAAGATTTTGCTTAAGATATGTAAAAGATTAACTATTTTAAAGAGATATTATTACTTGTACTTTTAGTAAAGATCTCAAAACTGAGCCATATTGAAAAGTACATTTCTTATTTATTTTATTTATTTATTTATTTATTTATTTATTTATTTATTTATTTATTTATTCATTTATTTATTTTGGGTTTTCAAGGTAGGGTCTCACTCTAGCCCAGGCTGACCTGGAATTCACTATGTAGTCTCAGGGTGGCCTTGAACTCATGGTGATCCTCCTACCTCTGCTTCCCGAGTGCTGGGATTAAAGGAGTGCACCATCACGCCCTGCTGAAAAGTACATTTATGATGTGATCATTTAGAGGATTTAACTTTGAAATGACTTGTCCAATTTTTGCAACAGTAGACTTAAATAAACTAAGGTTAAGGGCCACTCACTTTTAGCTTTGTTTGTTGCTCAAAATTGACAGAAAACAAATTTTTTTTTTCTTAAAATGCCTTTTCCTTACATGGAGTTAGAGTGTCACTGATTGGACATACCCATAATCTGTAAGGAGGCAACAAATTTAGCAATTTGTCAACCATATTATTTTTTTAAAAAAATAATAAAATCACCTTGAGACAATGGAGAGAAATTTTGGAGACCAGAACCCCTACCAGGAAATAACTGGTGCCAGTGGGATCACCAAGGAGATTCTCGCTAGTCTTCCTATCTGTCTATGAGGTGGGAATTTTTTATATTCTCAGGCTTTGGCTCCAAGAGTAATCTAATCACGGCTTGGCTTCCAGTCATGCCCATGTAGCCCCATTCCTATACACTCAACGTACCTTTGATGGAAATGACACTCCAGTAACTGAAGGCCAGCCAATCAGATGACAAAATACTCCAAATTCCTCAATAATGAAGGCATGAAATAAGGTTTAAATATAAAGGATTAATTGGCTTAGTGTTTAGTTGATGTCCTCCATAATATAAATACTAATAGGATTTC
>PVHP010040482.1:0-15839 GCA_004024765.1 Zapus hudsonius | reverse complement strand
CAGGAAATACAGGAAAAATGATAGACACCTCAGTAGGAAAATAGATATCTTATTTTGATTGCCTTTTAAAAAACATTAAAGTAGTTTTATTAAAACAACCTCATAGAGCAAGTTTCATTAATTATTACTCACTATACACTTTTGGTGATGTTGAGTCTTACAGGCTATACTATGCACTTCCCACATTCTTATAGTGAAGCCCTAACCTCCCCCATGTGAATATATTTGGACATGTCCAGCAAGGGGATTTTAAAGAAAGAATAAGTTGATAAACCTGAGGCTCTAATGTCATAGGCACAAAGTTGCCTTAAGTGGACCAGAGTCACTGGAGTTGTTTTTGAGTGTGCAGATAGAGGAAAATCGTGAAAGCATAGAGCAGATGGTGACCACCTGTAAGCCAGAAGAGAGGTATAACCAGAAAACCACGTTGAAGGAACCTTCATCTTGAACTCCTAACCACCAGACAATAGATCTGTCTCTAGTCTGTGGTATTTTGTTATGGCCGTCAGAGAGGATGAGCAGTGTATTATCTTCAAGCTCCATATATTCTGTGAATATTTGATTCTCCAAGTCTGACATCTGCCAAATTGGCCAGCATCTATTAGACTTCTCAAGTTCTCATGGAATTGGAGGGAGAAAAAGCAGCAAACTATAGATTCTTTTATACAAAGAAACAATTGGATATGGTAACTGAGGGATGTTAGTGATAAAGAGAAATGATTCGTTCAAAACCAAAGCTCCTATCTCTATTGTAGCTCTAAATAGTTTTAGGACTATTTGCTAAAAAACACTGACCTGAATATAGTAAAATATATGACATATATATTATAAATAGGTTTACATGAATTGAAATGTACAAATATATCTTTATGTATCTGCCAATGAGGTGTGTAGCTGTCTAGCATGATTCTAGAATCAGTTGACTTTGGTGTCTTTGACTTCTACGAAAATTATCTTTCATTTTTGCATTTAATAATGCTTCGCTTTAAAAATATCAGATTTTTATCTTTGTATTTTCTTACAGTTTTCTTATGACAGAAGCTTCAATATGTGTTTTTTTCTGCCATATTTCCCAGCAGCTTTTTGGCTAGGAGATGTCAAATGCACCCAAGATTTCTATTGGATGTATTTTGTAAAATTTACCAATTTAAAAATGTAACCTATAATTCTACCCTTCTGTATTCTTGAGTTTCACTTATATAATTCCCCTCTGTATAATTCCAGTGAAAATCTGCCCAGCAAAATAATTCATTGGCTTAACTTCCTAAAGTCCTTATAGACATATATATATATATATATATATATATATATATATATATAAAATGTGATTTCTTTCCCTCAATTCTATAAATTAGGTTGTATTAATTCCAATTTAAATGTGTCAGGTTGACTCTCAAAGCAGTTAGTTTTGCATGCCTAGAAATCCATCGTAGAAGTGAGACATTGAGAAATGTAAAGCACAGATCTAGTTACACCTCAGAAACTTCTCCAAGTAAAACTAAAACTGGTCAAGGCAATTGTAAGGTAGAACTTGAAGTATTTATCAATGATTCCTGTAAATGATCTCCATTTCCAAAATTTTTCCATCAAAAATTGTTGTCTATTGTCTCACTGGCCCGTCACCGAGTCCAATCTTGAAATTATGGTGAAATGAAGAGAGCTCAAAAAAAAAAATCAGTCTTATCATTTCTTGCCTATACAGAATCACTTTCAGAAAAAGTCTACCTGGCCCCACAATTTTTTGTTTACATTATATATACCCAAGATATTAAAAGAAGAAACATGAAAATGAGTATGGAGACGTATATTTTTGTGAATTTTGATTCAGTAAGAATGAGCTTTAAAAAAACTAGTGGCAAATTCTTACATCTTCAAAATAATATAGTAAAAATAACCTTTAAAAAATTTTTATATTGCTTTCTATCACACAAAATAGTAGTGATATTGGTGATGTGCTCTCTCATGGTCACATTGATCTTTGTAGAAATTTAAGCTTAGATAAAAAAAACAATGGCATAAAATGATATAAATTAATGAAATGATGTATTCTTAAAGATTTAGGAAGTAATACTGGTGACTAGTGACAATCATCTAAGGAAGACTAAACATGTCTTAATCAGAATGAATGTTTACTCTGCTCTGGAGACCATTTCTTATTTGATCATCCTTGGAAAATATAAAATGCCAGAGCCATTATTTTCTATTAAATGGATCTGGCATGGGCAAAAGCAGCAAATTAAGCTATCTTATTTTTGTCCTGGACAGTAAGAACAAATCAGGTTGAAAAAAATAACGTCTTAAAATATATCATATGTAGGCACTTATAGATGGATAGAAATTTGGAGTAGAATCTTTATTGCAGAAGCAAAAATCCAGGCCATTTTGGGAAAATGTTAATGAACGGTCTTTGTCACAAAAGGAATAGTTTGTATGTCTGGCTCATCATGATTTTAATTGTAAATCTCAGGAAATGCAGAATATGACAATTAAGTTAGGAAGTGCTCAATGGATTGCAGAGTAAATTCTATTAAATTTCTTCATAAGATAACATTGACGAATAATCTAATACAAAGCTGTGTGTGTTCCAGGAGCATCGCTGTGCTGAGGGACAAACGCAGCCCCAAATCCACCTGGTCCTTCTACTTTGTTTCCTCTCAGCAATTACACCATACTCTGGGTAGTTTTTAAATTATTTGTCTCTATCTACAAAGAAGTAGCATTTCAAAGGAACTAATATATTTGATGGTAAATCCCTGCTATTTTAGTACATTATAGGATGTCAAATATAAATCCATTTTTATAGAGGCTGTTATGTTAACATTTTTAATGTGAATTCTAAGAAATTGAAGTTTAGGAATAGTGAAAGAACTGGAGAATACTTTTAAAGGGACCAAGTATCTGTTTCATATGAGGCATGGTGGAACACTCTGGGGTCTGTGCTCTTGTTTTATACGAGGCATCGGTGTCCTCAGAAGAGAACATACAATCTCAGCTTCACCAGTATCCCCAAACAAATGGCATATTAGCATTGATAAATCAGGCTCAGTCACATAGTGTTTATATCATCATGTTTCTAAATAGTATTCAGAAACATTTAAAGGTGACTAAACCAAAAAATGGTTCTGAACCACCTCTTCACAGTTACATTCTAGCATTATCTCCCCCCTTTTTTGGTTGTTTATCACAGGCTTGAACTCACTGTACAGCCTAGGCTGACCTTGAGCTTGCAGTAATCCTTCTGCCTCAGCCACCATGATTAGCAGTATCATTAGCTATCTTCAAAGCAAGTAAAATCATGTTATTAAAAAAAACTATGACACCAATAATGCATTAGTTTTGTATAGTAATCAACCATGCTTCCTTGGAGCAACATCATAGTTTTCAAAATGTTATGGCCCTTAGATAACACACATACTCAGGGGCTGGAAAGACCAGTTCAATACAAAGCAAAACTGTATATCTGCCATCGGATCCCTTTCTTTCTAGGCATGCCTGCTTTCATGGCTCTTTTCTACATTGTGCTTTGTAGGTACAGCTTTTTATAAATCGAAACTGTATGACAAGCGACTCAAATTCTGTCAGCAGCATCATTCGTCAGCAAGTGTACATTTTATATGTTTGGGTCAAATTTTGACAATTTTTGAAATAGTTCTATCTGGTGTGGCCATCTGTGGCCAGTAATCATTGACATTATTACTACTTGACTTCGGGAAACATCATGAACTACATGAGTGCAAGATAGCAAAGCTAATAAGGTAAGGATCTCTGTGTTGCCATTGTCCCAACACTCCTCCCCGGCCTCTCTTTCTCTCTCTCTGTCTTCCTGTTCATTCAGACACAACAGTGCTGAAATTAGGTCAATTAATCACCCTGCAAAGGCTTCTCAGTGTTCAAGGGAAATGAAGACTCATGTATTTCTCACTTCAGCTCGAAAGTCAGGTATCATGAAGCTTGTTGACCCAAGCATGCTGAAAGTCAAATTAGGCTGCAAACCCATCTCCTTATGCCAAATAGTTAGCTAAATTGTGAAAACACAGGAAGAGTTCTTAAAGGAAATTAAAAGTGCTCCTCTAGTGAACACATCTAATGATAAGAAAGCCATCAGCTTTAAAACTCATATGAGAAAGTTAGTGGTTTGGGTAGGAGACCAGAGAAGCCACAGCAGTTCTCCCAGGCTGAAGCCTGGTCCAGAGCAAGGCTCCAGATCTTCCCTGTGAAGTCTGTGGGAGGAAAAGGTTTGAGGTTAGTAGAGGTTGGTTCATGACATTTAAGAAAAGAAGCTGTCCTTTGAACAAAGAACTGCAGAGTGAGGCAAGTACTTAGGCAGAATTTGAATTGGTGGTCCAGAAGACTCCGCCGGTATAAGTGAGGAAGGTGGTTACCCTCAATAACAGATTTTCAATGTGAACAAGAGAGCCTTGTGTTGGGAGAAGATGCCACAGGGCAGACACTACCAAGGGCAGGCTGGCTTGCTTAGGCACTAATGCAGCTGGTGAAAGTTAACTAAGTCAGCAGTCAATCACTCCTCCCAAGTCTTTTGAGAAGCATGTTAAATTCTGTGTGTTGTTAAGTGGAATGATGATAGTACATCTGTTCACAACATGGTTTACTGAGATTTTAAGCCCACCATTGAGAAAAAAAAAACATGATCTATTTCAACATAGAACTAACTGCTCATAGACAGCATGCTTGGTCACTCAGGAGCTCTGATGGGGTTTGACAATGACATTGTGTTGTTTTCAGGCTTGCTAGCAAGACATCCATTCTTGAGGACTGAGGACTGAAAAGCCATTCCGACATCCGTGTTGAAGATTGAAGAAATAGATGTTATCAGGCTCCAGCTGCTCTGGGTAGTGCTTCTGATGAAGCTGGGAAAGGGACCTGAAACTTACACATAATTCACTGTTGAAAATGCTCTTCAAAACTTGGTGATGCATGAGAGGTCAAAGTACGATCATTCACAGGAGTTTACAAGGAGTTGATTTCAGTTCTCATGGGTGACTTTTAGGGGTTCAAATCTTCAGGAGAGGAAGTAATTGCAGATGAGATGGAAAGAGAGCGTGAGAACTGGAACCAGGGGCTGTGCAGATGTGACTGAAGAGCTCCAATCCCATGATGCAACTTCCCATGGATGAGCAAACAAGTGCTTGTGTGAGAGGAAACCAACTCCTATGAGGATATGATTACTATCCCGGAAATGATGGTAATAATATGATTTTGAATAGCATAAATTCAGTTGGCATGGCAGTAAAGGGTTTGCAAGAACTGACTCTAAATTTGAAAGAAGTTCTACCCTTAAGCAGCATCACCTGCTATAAAGAAAACTTTCGTGAAAAATAGAGTCAAATCATCAAATTTCATTATTTCATTTTAATAAATGGCCACCGCTACCTCAGCATTCAGTAACGACCACCCTGATTAATGGTTAGCTATCAACATCGAGACAAGACTATCTAACAATGAAAGACTTATACTGAATCTCAATACAATTGTCTTTTAAAGCAATGAATTGTTATTAAGTATGCTATGCAAATTTTACATAATGTTAATGCATATATAATAGACCACAGAACATTGTGGGCATAGCTTTGCCGTGCATTAGGAAGGAACTAAATGTATATGGTGTGTTTTATTGCAACATTTGCTTTGTTACAATCTGGAACCAAACACACTATCTTGGAGGTTATCATGTGTTTTCTTTAACATTAAAAGAGATGGCTAGGATAATGTGTGAATTTGGATCATTACTCCAATAACTATAAGCTGAAGGTCCCCTAAAATCTTTTAATGTTTTTAAAGTCACCCTAAAATTTTAAACATGTGTGTCATGTTTTTAAAATGCAGTCTCTCTTCAAGCATTCTACCACATTCCCTGGCTGTCAATTTCATTCATTTGAGGTACACAAATCATCTGAGTCATTCTTGATGGTTTTATGTTTATATTTGTCATAACTTTACCAGATAACAAGCAGATAACTTATTAATAAGCTTATCCATGATTTTACTTTGGCTCAACAAAGGGTCATGCAGATTGTAGGTCCCAATAAATTGTTAACTAATTTCCCAAAACATTTTATTCAGAAAAAGCTGGTGAAAAGCCCTAATTTTCTCCTTCTTAGCCATAAGGACACAAAAATCAAAGTAAAATAATACCCACCCATAGGTGAGGAAACTACAAATGAGTAAAGTGGACACAAGAAAATTAGAACTGGATTACTGGAAAACAATGTAGAATGCTAGAAAAGCAAAATATAATATGATTACATAGAGCATATGTTTAGAAACACATGTATTATCAACTATATTTCTTAATCTTTTATTTTTCAATTTTTAGCTTTGTATAGATAGCCAAAATGAACTTTGATGAATAGTAACAAAAATTCATATAGCCACAGTAAGATTTTAATTTTTATAGTGTTTGTGAAGATTTTACTCATTTCCTGAACAACAAACAATTTACAAACAATATTCCATCTATGTGTTTTAGTCTTTTTTTTCAATTTCTTCTTGGCCAAATAGACAAAAACATGGAGGAGAGGCATACAAAGAGGAAAAAACCACAATAACACAAGTATACCTTCACTTCATAGCATGGCTTCCTCAGAGGTTCATTCAAATCCATTTAACACGAACATACCTTTTCCATTCAAGGAAGGATAAACATGTAGGGCAGATGGTAACATGCTTCTTGAGATTAGCATGAGGTCTCCATTGAGAGTAAGAAATCAGCATTGAGTAGCAGAGGCTCAGAGGCTTCAGTCTTTCATAACTGAAGAAGAACATGGAATGCCAGGTGGCGGGAGGTGGGATTTCTGGTTGTATGAGGGCACACCCTTGTTCCAAGTTGGATGTGGTACTTTGCAAGGTACAGACGGTCTTAAATAGAAGGTCTCCTAAGCTAGTCAATTACAAGAACTTGCTGCTTGCTTAAGCATACATTTGAGTTTCTATTTCCCTGAGAACTAGTGTTTCTCTAGTACAAAATCTAAGAATTGCTTAGTCTTGGCTTTTCATTGTAGGGTCATCTTTCATTAGCTATGTGAAAAGCACAAGGCAAGCCTCAGTTGCCTTATGATGGCATAATGGAGAAATCATTAAATCCATAGACTATTGGTATAGACTGAGCTCATTGCTAAACTACCTATTGTTTCGTATTTCATAGATACTCTCAATATGACATACTCAAATTTCTTGATAAATTTTATGCATATATATATATAATTTGTGCATTTTGAATACTATTTAACCCACTGTTGTCTTTAAGTAGATAACAGTATTAACATGGAAAGGAATTAGTATATTTCTTTCTGTTCTCTTTACTCACCACTGATAAATTATTTTTAAAAATGGGAAGGGGGTTTTTTACACTTAATCATGAGAATAAATTCTATCCTACTTTATTTAACCTTTTTGGGGGAGGACCCTTTAGATTTTTGAGTATAATTTTTCAGGTTCAAAACCTTATTAATTTTAGTTTCAAAGTAGGGAATGGGGAGGGAAATCAAACTCTACACCCTGGAACTTATCAGTTCAGTTTATTGATGGCCAATTCTCAACCTCCCAACTCAGTATCCCTATCTTTAAAAGGGTGCAGTATCCTTTCAGACAGGATATTAAGATTCATTAGTTAAGATTGCAAAGTGCTTTACACATGAAATGCTGTATGAGATAATAGAATAAATATTAATAATATCCTGCTATAAGTCCAAAGACAGCCTTAGTAAGGTAACTAAGAAAAATAAATTGCAGAGCTTGGTATGAAATTGAAAATCACTAATGGAATGCAAGTTTGTTCCTACTGAGCCCTGCGTTGCATCATGCATAATGTAATACCAGGCCATTTTCAATTGTTTTAATTGCCACGAGCAACTGATCTTTAGAGCTATTCCTGACAAGCTTCAGCTCAGCCCTAATGACTGTAAAATGGTGCCAAAGACCAGCATTATCCCCTATTGAACAGTAAATGGTATCGACCCTCTTCCTTGGGTCCATCACTCTACAGACTTCTTAACGTAATTCATGACACAATTAACATTAATTAACTTTACAAAAATCCCTCTCCTCTCTGCTGTTTTAAGACTTCAGACATCGAAGAAGGTAAAACAGCAACTAACAAAAAAGTTATGAATCCTCTTGTGAGAGCCATCAATTAGGGTAAGTAAAAGATTCCTAAATTTTTATAACCCTCATTTATCACTTGCCACTCCTGATACGTTTATCCTGTGCGAAGATATCTTTAAAGCCATTCAGGATGAAAAGAATCATTCATCTCTGTACTTCACATCCACTTTAAAACGGAGAGTGGGAGCTTCCGAACGCATGTCAGAGAAAAGCAAGAGTCACAAGTGATTGCTGGGCCCTACAGAAATGCTACCTAAGTACCTCTCAGGTATACAAGGAAAGAACTTGGCCTTTTCCTTCTCATCTCCACATCTGGAGAACTCTCCTACAGGAATTGCAATTCTGTTCAGCATTCCAAGTGATTAACAAAGCCGTCTCTAGAATAGCAACAGCGGGAATCTCGGATTCGCTAGGTGCCCGACTCTTTACATGTGTTTCCCATTTAGCCATTCTAACAAGCTCATCGAATAGATATTCACATAATTTCAGTTAACTTGCTAATATTATAGTGATATTGGCTTTCATTCTAATTCTCCAACATAATGGCTTATCCCTGACACAGCTGGTGCCCCCATCGACTTTTCATTCTGAACTTATGCTCTTTCAATTTTAAAGGTAGCAAAGTTGAGCTTAGTGTATGCAGAGGAGCAGAATTATTTCACCGGGCAGATCTGAACTATATCAAATAGAAGTATCTATGAACGAGAAAAGATGCTATCTTTCTTTGCTTAGTGTGAGCCCAATGGGAAAGGTTTCGTGAAAGCGTTTCTATCTATCTAAAAGGTCTAAATTCCCTGCCAGAGTCCCAGCCCACTGAAAGTGCCCTGGAGAGCTGTTGTCAAGTTCTGTGCGCCCATCTCCTACCCTGTGAAGAACTCCAGAGCAATTGAATCTTGGTTCCAAGGATCACAATCTGTCTTAAGGCCTTCACAATCTTTGGAGCATAGACCCTTAATTTGCTGTTAGATATCTTCCTCTAGAATTATGTCAATGCAAAACCTTCTTTATTAGTATAGAGACTCTAAGCAAATAGCATCAATCTATGCTATTTGTTCAGTCACCAGTGTGTGTGTGTGTGTGTGTGTGTGTGTGTGTGTGTGTGTGTGTTTCTTCTTAGCCTTATTTACATAAATTGCTTATCACTTTTAAGGCTCATTTTCCAAAAATAATTTTACACTTAGCTATAGAAAAGCTTCTTTATGAAGTCCAATGTGGTGTATGAACAGCTCCAAATGGTGATTTTAGTTGATATTCAACACTGTATTTAAAAAAAAACTTAGAAATAAAAATAGAAACTAAATATGTGTCCACATTCTCAATGATGAAATAGACTCCCCAAAACTTTTTCGGTTGGTGGCTGTGTATTAGCTTCTGAAGAAAGAATTCCCCATGCATTTCCTACATATATTATATTGAATCTTGTATTTCTTTTGTAAAGAGTAGTTTAACTGTGTTTAAGCATTCTATCCCCTGCATTGCATGAGAGTACTTCCTAAATGATAGGTTCATGTAGGGTTAAAGGAAATTTTTTCAAAAATCTTTTGCTTAAATATGTACAAGAGAGTCTGTATATTCTTATGTCAGGGCCTCTTGGAACTACAAACTCCAGACACATGCTCCACTTCGTGTGTCTGGCTTTGTGGGGGACTTGGACCCAGGCTAAGAACCTTCACAAGCAAGTGCTTTTAACTACTGAGCCGTCTCTCTTGCCCTAAAGGTGGAAAATATAATGTCCATTCAAAATTGTTTTTCGGTAATGCCTTTTTAAAACCCAAAAATTTGTGAAGATTTAATTATCTAGATTGATTGTATAATCCTCCATCTGTAAGCATATACTTGATCATACTGGCTAATTAGTTTATGCTTTCAGAACAAGTGATGACAATTTTCCTAGTGCTGCAGTAGAGTAGGGATAAGTGATGGTGAGGACCCAGGTTCTTTGGAGAATTCCACAATTTATAAACAATACTTATAAAACAAAGTAATACCTATAGTGTAATATGTAAAGAGACTATCATAATTGTGTAATGCGATAAAGAGTACACTTAACAGTTCAATGTGCCAGGCAATGCTTGGAGCTGAGTCGCTGTTTGGCAGGGGTTTGCATCCAAAGCCCTGAATAGCAGAGATTTGCAAAGAAATTCTCAGATAAAGAAGGAAGGTTTCAGTCATTTATTCATTCTAATCATAGTTGACGTGTTCAACTATACACAGAATTGGGATCTGAAAATTACAAAGTAATGTAAACATTTTCAAGACAGAGCTCTCTTCCTCTTCCACCATAGACTCCCGCCATGTTGTGAGCATGTCTGCAATAGCAACACTGAAATGCGCTCTGTGTTGCTTTCTTCCCTTCTGCTTCCCGGTACATGTTTCTTCATAAGTCTTTATATGCTTTGAGCATCTTAACAATTCCTAATACTTCTTTCTTTTTTCCAAAGGTTCACTACAACAAAAGAACATATTAATCAGAAGGGGTTTTTGAATAATATGTTGTATTGCAAGTGTTTTTACAATACCTAGAATCCAAGAATTCAGTGGTAAAATTGTTCTTCAATTTCTTATGAGGTTCTAGAAGTTTCTAGTCATAAATTATGTACAAGTATGAGATTTACCAGTCTCTAGTAAAAACTAGTTTAAACTATCACAAGACAAAAATTTCATAGAAAATAGTAATGAGAACTGGAAAGTGTCTAAGAGAAAGGTAAAGGACATTGAAGTACCCTATAAAACAAATAAATTAACAATAGCCCAACCTATAATTTTATGTAAGAAAGAAGAAAAATAAATAGACCATTATACTCATGGATAGATATAGTCAATATTAAATATGACTTCTGCACAAATTAATTTGTAATTTCAATGTAAGGTCAATGAGTATTTTGATATAACTTTACAGTCTTAGTTTAAGTTTAATGTATGCACTAGTAGTGAATACATTTTTGAAAAAGAAACAGTGATTTTATAACACTTTATAAATATATATAACTGACCCTATACAGCAATTAAATGATATGTTTTCAGCAAAAGAAGAAACAAATGAATTATAACAAATAAAAGATTATCATGTGTCCTAGAAGCTGACCCTCAGATGTGAGATTTTACTTACACTGAAGGTAATATGTTAGGTCAGTGTAGACAGGAAAGGATGTTTAACTGATGACTTGTGGACAAATGCAGTTTTATTAGCCATGACATGATGCTCTAGGCTGCAATGTGGTGGAAAGGAATCTTATGTCTTCGGTGTTTTACTAACTCTTTCAAGCACTCTGTGGACCTCCTTTACTACTGACAGAGAGACTCTCATTGCCTTGAGTGCTGGCTGCAAACAGCTCCCAAGTGCACCCTCTGCAGGTGGTGCAATTTGGCAGGAGACATAAGTGACATCAGTCTGAAACTAGGTGTCAACTCACTACAGCTGGGCAGAGTTTCTTGTGGATTACTAGTCTTTCACTCCTTCCTAGGTTTTATCCTCAGGGACTCTAGCATCAGTCGTTCCAGCCAAAAGGGCCAATTCTCAGGAAACTGACCCAAGAGGATCTAATGTTGGGGAAGATCATTTCCCACATATACAAAGTCTAATGCAATCTGACAAAGGTTTTCTTTCAATTGGCACCTGTGAAATTCAGGCTTCTGTGGGCTTGTGATTACAAGGGAGATGATGTCCAAGCAAAGTCACTTTAACAGGCAACAAGGGTTGGGAACACAATTGGACACAATTCAAGCAAGTACAGGCCAGTGAATGATCCTGGATCCTAGCCCACACTTGAAGTGTCTAGCCTCTGAAGCACAAGGCTGTGCTCGTATTCTTGTTGCATTCAGTCACTGCTGATGAGCAGCTTGTAAATCTGACCTCTGTGTTAACTTGGTGATGAATTTCACGGTGTGACAGCAAAACCATTAATCAAATATGTTTCCTGTAGTTGGATGCATCTCTCAATACCCACATTTATCTTTCTATAGAATTGTGTGCTTTCAAATATCTACAAAAGATTATTGTCAATGAGTGTTAGAAACTTTGTTTGCAATAAGTTTCTTTTAAGGTATCTGCAAACTTAATTGGTACATCAATTGGCAGGTGCAAGTTAATTTTATGGGTACTTAATTGCTAATTTCCTATGCAAATCAATATTTGAACTTTTAATTCTCAATTGAGCATGCATTAAAATGGGATTTTAACTGCTTAGTGTAACTGCAAAATTTCCAAGTGTATTTTTTCTAAGTGTATTGCCTCAATATCAGTTTGCTCTAATGATGGCAACATGGCATGTGGTCTGTACATATAACATTGGTAACACTATTTGATAGGTAAATGTTATTTCAGAGGTTCTAGTTTTGGAAATATAAACCTCTACACAGGTTCACAAGTAATAATATCTATGGCATCAATATTTTCAAACAGATGAATAGAGGATGAATGCTAAAATCACATCTAAAATAACCATATGAACATACAGTTATGGGTTGATAGGTCTTATATGCAATGATTGGAACCATTTTTCTCAGTTTGAGGTTTTGGGTTATGAAATATTTATAGATACATCATGGAATATCTTGGGAATAGGATCACAATCTAAACACGAAATTTATTTGTTTCACTAAACCTTTAGATACCTAAACTGAAAACAATTTTATAATATTTTAGTTTGCTTATGTTTTTAATGTGACCCATCATGTGAGGTCAGATCCAGAATTTTCCACTTGCGGTCCTATGTTCAAACTCCAGAATTATTTTTATTTAATTTATGTTTATTAACTGTAAAAAGTATGAGAGTTTTTTTGATTCCTATTTGTTTTGTCAGCACTTCAGACTTCATCAGAATAGAGTTATTTGACACACACATATAGTATCAATACCATATTAATATGTTAAACCCTATCTACTCATTGATATCAGCATTGTGTATTCACATATTTCTTTTCTCATGTTCTTTGATTCTTTACATAGATAGAAGTTACTAATCTATATTACTTTTCTTCTCTATAAACAGTGTATTTCAACATTTCATCAAGGAGGGGCAGCTTTCCCCTACCCTTTTCATCTTTCTCTGCTGGTGTTTTCATTACACTGGATACATGGTTCATGTTTGTTCAGCGTTTTCCAATATTCTTTTCTAGGTTCTTAGTCTTTATTTTTCAGTTTGGGAATTTCCTATGGATATACCTTCAAAGTAATTGATCTTCTATGATGTCTCCTCTACACTCTGTCCATCTAGCACATTCTTGATTCCTGCTACAATGTTTTTTTTATTTTAGCATTACTTTTGGCTCCTTCTTAGAACATTATCTTCTGTGTTTGCATTGCTCATCTGTTCTAAGATGCTGTCTACTTTATCCTTTATAATCCTTTTCATATTAGTAATAATTTTAATTTCCTGGCCTAATATTTCCAAGATCCCTGTCATGACTGTTTTGACATTTGTGCTTCCTCTTCAAGCTGTGCTTTTGACTCTGTGTACACTTGTAAGTAAAGGATCAGACATCATGTAGATAGTCCTTTATTAATGTGATAGTGAGGTGGGGAAAGAGGGCATTGTTCCATAGTCCTATGAGAGGTCTCAGTCTTTAGTGAGCCTTTACTGACAGTAAAGGCTAAACAATACTTACTGTTCCTGGAAGTAAAACTTCCCAAATGCCTCTCAGCAGCTCTCCCCAGATTCTGCTCCTGACTTCCAACTTGGCAGCATGCTGGAATGGGCCAGAGTCAAAGATTTCCCTTCCTGGAGGATCCTGGGTTCAGGTAGATTTCCCAGGAGCCTAGGCTCTGGAAAGATATTTTATTTTGAATGGTTACCTTGTTAAGAAGGATGTGATGATACAATAATGTCGATTTTTAATTTGTATAGGTGAAAGAAAATTTGTGTTCAGGAGTTACGTTTAGAAGTAGAGACATAATAAAATGTGTCACTGTAACTTATTCCTTCTGACTAACTCTACACCTAATGTTTCTAACACTTCCCAACAGGGTCCCCTCTTCCTCTTCCCCAATTGGGAGATCACCCCTTCAACACATGAGACTTTAAGGGAAACATTAGATCCATGCTATTAAACGCCATTTGAGATAACTTTTCTAATTTTAGTATGCAATGTGGGCTTTTGGGCTATGATAGGATATATAAATATTTCCTTGGTGGACTAGTTTTTGTTCTGAATGAAAAGAAGATAGTATTCCACCAAACAAACAAGCGACAAACTAATTATTACCAGTACAATTAGTTACAGATTTTATTGCAGTATTATGGAAGAAATTTAAAAGCTGGGAAAACAATTTTTGGTAGGTCTTTGGAACAATCAAAATTTTCATATATTGCTAACTGAGGATTAAATCAGCACAGTCACTCAGAAACCTGCATGATAGTGTTAACACTAAGCATACACAAGCTCTAAGACTAATTTGGTTCTTTGCATATTACAGACAGAAGGGTATTATATGCTAGTCTGAAAAGCTGAAGCCAATTAACATGCTCATGGACAGCAATGAAAAAAAAAATGGAATCTGCCTGCAAAGTTCTGATCAGAAAATGAGTAACAATTGAGTTCCTCTCAATCTTGAGTAGAACAGGCCAAAGATTACCTATTATATGAATGTATTTTGTAAAGTGCAAAAGTTGACCATTGGAGGTTGTGATGACAAAAAAGGCATTAGTAGACTTCCTGGAGGTGAATAATATATTTTTAATTTAAATTTTGAGTTTGTAGGTACATTAACCTTGTAAAAATTTACTGAGATACAAATTCTATCTCTGTCTGTATGTCCATTATTATTCAATAATGTTTGGTTTAGAATCAGTTCCAAATTAATTAGCGCATGAATGATTTCATCATATTATGCTCTGTCTTGGGTGTTCAGTGTTTATATAGGCATCATAAAAGGACCATGAATATTTATTCAGCCAAGATGACTAAATCTAAATATGGCAAGGTGAAGAAGTCTGTGTACATGTTAGTTTGTCAGAATACAGAGTAGAAGCAGTTCTCACATTGGGACACTCCCCACTGGCATATAGAAACACTCAGCAGCCTGCATGTGAAACTATGGGCTCTTGAAAAATAATAACTGAAATTCTGTGATAAGACAAAGTCTAATATTGTGCACTAGGAAGCATCTCATTAATATGCATGGTAAGGAAAAGTCTAGAAGACCCTGAAATAAACTAGATATTAAGACAAAAGAATTGTCTTAAACTACTAACCAATTTCAAAGAGACTTAACATACCAGGAAGGTTTTCTTTCCATTCCCTAAGGGGATCATATAAGGAGTATGAGAATGCAAGCAAGCAGGACACACTGGAAAGCATTTGATAACTAGAGCTGCTTCATATGGTAGGTCCACAGAGGAAGTGCAACTTTATCTTCAAGGGATCATTTGCCAATTGGATGATCCGTGGGTTCCTTCCAGGGCTAACATATATGACTAAGATATGCAGGGAAGCACTCTTCAGTAAGAGTGAGAAGCTTTAACACAAGCTTCTATTTAAATGCTCACTCTGTAGGAGATAATGCTACTATCATTAATCTCATTTCACTGATTATAATGTGATAATTACTTAGGAAAAACTCTTTAACATATATTACCTTAAGATAAATCAATGTATCAGACGAAGTTGATTGATCGTCTTAAAGCTAAAGAAAATATAAAAGAGTTGGTCATTATATTTAGAAGCAATCTGTTCTTGCTTACAGAGCCTCAAAATAGAATTCCAGAAGGTAAAATTCC